>JAAVTG010000376.1:0-114350 GCA_011947345.1 Phytophthora quininea
TGCTCATACGAGCTCACAAACGGAGAAATTCTCTTTGCTGCAGCCGTGATATCGCAACGACACCATTTCAGCCGCTCACAACATCGCTCCCCACTTCTCACGTTTATCGCGCACTGGAATTGCAGCATCCAATGCATCCATCGGAATCGCTGCCTCATCGATTGCACTTGACGGCAATTTCAAAGTTGTGCTGTTCGTATCACGGGGCCTGTCTTATCCCTTGGAGCACAGATTGCCGATCAAACCGCGCAGATTGCATCCCCCATCGTCACCAAGGCAGGCATCGAGTAATCTCTCTGTGCAGGGCCCTTGTCGAGGCCCAACGGCCTCGTGGTGGCGTAGCTGAACCGTTCAACGTCTTCGTCTTCGTCAGCTTCGCACAGCTTCAGCACCAGTCTGTCTCAACGTCCAAGACGGCCGTTTGGTCGCGGCAATCCCGTCTCCATGCCAGCTGAAGTGCTCGTGAACCATCGCCACCGACGCCAATGGGGCTTTGCCAAGCGCTCCTTGCACTGAAATGGCCATCGAGTGCGTTTGGGTCCACCTCGACATCAATCGCCGGTTCCGCACCATCTGTTCCGGTCTTCTCATTCGCCCATACAAAATCTGTCGCGCCGTTTGACTGCTGTCCACAACATGCTGTGAGTTGCTGCGGATGCCTCCCACACCCACTCTGCGATATTCTCGTCGGCAGGCAGGCAGGTAAAGGGACCATGTTTCCTTCCAACGGAGGACCCTCGGGGGCGACGACTGCCACCGTGTCGCCCTCGACGACCACCACCACCACCGCCACATCCAGCGCCTCCGCCTCCTCCTCCTCGTCTACAACCGCGCTGCTGACGTCCTCCGCGAGCGGCTCGACGTCCTCCTCGTCCGACGGCACGGCGCTGCTGACCTCCTGCATGTCCACCGTCGTCGCCTACGACTACGACTACGCGCTGTGCATCATGAACTCGGGCTTCTTCGAGATCAACTCTTTCTTCGGCGCGTCCACGACCTTCACCATCGCCAGCGGCAGCGGCTCCACCACCGTGGACCAGGAAGGCACGTGCCAGCTGCAGTGCACCAAGCCGGCCATGTCGGCGTCCTCCTCTTGCTGTCAAGCGTCCTCCACAGTTCTCAACTGCAAACAAACAGCAAGTGAGATTTCCTACTGCAAGTCCGTCATTGAGGAGACTGTGGCGGACAGTCAGCAGTGCGGGCTCTCGGCGCAGAACAAGGCGCTGATCGCCAGCTCCGTAGTCATCGTTGCGCTCTTTGCAGCCGTCATGATCGCCTCCAGGATACACGCTAAAAAGCAGAGACTTTCAGCCGAAGAAGGCGTCGAGTCCAGGTTCGCCGTCGCCACCAGAGCCAAATGGGAAGCCGCGCTGGATGCGTGGAGACAGATCACCAACTTGATCTGGAAGAACCTAGTGATCCGAAGGAGGAAACCCGTCTCCTTTGTGTTTGAGCTGCTTCTGCCGCTAGTTCTGACGCTGGCGCTCGTGTTTATCGCCAATCTGGACACGATCTTCGGCACGGGGAATACCAACACGAGTTCGTCGGAAGCGGCCACTTTGACAGGCACCATTTTGTGTACGGGGATGGATTCCTTGTCGCGCACGAACTACGGTGCGTTGAGCACCAACATGTCGACGTTCTACAACAGCGGACAGAGCGTGATTGGACTGTTCTTGCTGATCAGCTACATCAAGTTTGTGTCGACAACTACAACCACCATGGTGATTGAGAAGGAGACGAGGATCCGAGAGGTGATGAAGATCATGGGGCTGTCGAACTTTACTTTGCTGTGTTCGTGGTGTCTGACTACTGCTTTGCTGGCGACGCCGCTCGCGCTTATCATCGCTGCCGAGCTCAAGTACGGCCAGGTGTTCCCCATGACCGAGTACGCGACGCTCGTGTTTCTGTTCTGGACGCTCAGCCTCTCCATCGTGAGCTTCAGCTACTTCATCACGCCGTTTTTCAACAAGTCCAGAGCTGCTTCGATTGCGTCGGTGCTGCTGTGGCTGGTGTTGTTCTTCCCGTTCCTCTCCGTCATGTCCAAGTCCAAATCTTCGAAGTATTTAGGTGCGCTAGCGCCTCCGACAGCGTTCGCTCTCGGTATTGACGATTTGGTGCGCCGAGCTCAGCTTGGCAGGGGAATGGCCTACGCTATGGGAATGATTGAATCCCCATCACCGTCCCTACTGCGTTCGACATGAGCTGGTTTTTGATTCTCGATTCGTTTATCTTCGTTGTTCTCGGCTGGTACTTTGACAATGTGCTACCGCAAGAGTTTGGAGTGCGCAAGCCGTGGAATTTCCTGTTTGTAAAAGAATATTGGTTGCCATCGATCGCCACGCGTGATACAAAGGAGGTGATGATACTGGAATCACCCAGCACCCTAGTATCTCCCCAGACGCACTACCAGTTCGCGTCGCCACGTGGTATGCGTTTACTGCATCACGCGTCCTCGGATGGTTCGGTTATTATGATGAAAGATCGACCGGGACTTGTGCCTTCTGTAGAGCCAGTAAATGCAGCATTGTCAGCACAGGAGCGCAAGGGGACGTGCCTGCAGATTCAAGGTCTTCGCAAAGAATTCTCCGGGGACGGTGGAGAAGTGAAGGTAGCTGTACAAGGGCTGAATCTTACACTCTATGCTGGACAGATATCGGCGCTCTTGGGTCACAATGGCGCAGGCAAAACGACCACGATCTCGATGCTGACTGGGCTGATTCCTCCGACGTCGGGTGATGCAACGCTGTATGGACGTTCGGTTCAAAACGACTTCAACGAGCTACGTCAAATTATGGGCATTTGTCCACAGCACGACGTTCTTTTCAACGAGTTGACTGTCGAAGAGCATTTGCAGTTGTTTGGAACAATGAAACACATACCGTACGTGACCTTGAAGGAGGAAGTGGAGCGTATGATCAAAGAAGTGGGGCTGGTAGAAAAGCGGAAAGTGGCTGCGCGAGATCTTTCCGGAGGCCAGAAGCGCAAGCTGAGTGTCGCCTTGGCGTTCATGGGAGACAGCAAATTGGTGTTTCTAGATGAACCTACCTCTGGCATGGACCCTTACTCTCGACGGTTCACTTGGAACTTGCTACAGCGGAACCGTGACGACCGTGTGATCGTTCTTACGACGCACTTTATGGATGAAGCTGACATCTTAGGTGATAGAATTGCCATTATGGCGGATGGTCAGCTTTGTTGTGTTGGAAGCTCATTGTTTTTGAAGAGTCGATACGGTGCTGGCTACAACTTGACTATGATCAAGGGCCAAGGCTGCGACGTCGAAGCGGTGGGCGCCTTCTTGCGCAATTTCGTCCCAAACGCGAAATGTCTAAGTGATTTTGGGTCTGAAGTGGTCTTCCAGCTGCCAGCCTCGTCTTCGGGGGTATTTTCGACGATGATGCAAGTATTGGATGATGAAATGAGTCGCTTGCATATTCTTCAGTACGGAGTGTCTGTGACGACGTTGGAAGAGGTGTTCTTGAGTATCTCTAACGATCGCGAAGAAGAGGCTGGCTTGGGTGGATGGGGAGTGGAGCCTGTTGACCAAATCCGCAAGACGTCAGCGACATCGACCAATTCCCGTGGCACCATCGTCGGTATCCCAACGGATCGCCCGACCTTTTGGAGCCAATACTCTGCTCTTCTGACCAAGCGACTTCGCATTGCAAAGAGGGACAAGAAGAACCTTTTGAATGCGGTCTGCATTCCGTTGCTGTTCCTAATCATCCTTGTTTCGCTTCCAGAAATTGACGTGGCCAGCTTCATGACGACGTCCGACTACGCGTCCGACTTGGCATCGGCGTCGCGACAAAGTTCCTGCGGAAGCTCAAACTTCTCTTTGGTTACGGTCCCAAGCTCATGCGAGAGCTTGACCTTTAACTATTGCGATCTCGGTGTCATTGACTGCAGTGCTTCGACGTGCTGCGATAATACCAACGCGGAATCGCCCTACTATGCGTGTAACATGTGCGCTGGTACGTCGGCTTCCAACCCAGTGACCCCTTGCTATAACAAATACTGCCTCGATCACGATGGAGCCAAGCTTCAGGTGACATTGAACGCCTTCTTAACTTCAGTGGTAGTGATGTTGGCCTTTGCCTTCGTCCCCGCAGCCATTGTGGCGTTCGTTGTGCGTGAGAAAGATCCCAACCAGAACGCGAAAAGCTTACAGCTGATTTGTGGCGCAAATGTATCGGCGTATTGGCTTTCGACATGGACGCACGACATTGCGCTCATGTTGGTGACGGTTGTTGCCGCTATGATCATGGTGCCATTGTCCGATCGCACTTTAAGAAGTGCTGCCGAGGTGCGGGGTGTCGTTGCATTAGTGGGGGCACATGCTCTTGCAGTGATCCCGATGGCGTACTTGTTTTCATTCCGATTCAAGAAGCACGCCGTGGCTCAGACGTCCTTGCTAGTGTTCGCACTGTGTACGGGTGGGTTGCTAAGCATCTTCTCTTTCTTGTGTCGACTCATTGACTTCGACTTGACCCCGGGCAATTCCAGCGACAATTTGACCCTTTCATCCCTCGATCGCAACTACCTGCGATGGATCTTCTTGCTGTTCCCTGGCTACAGCTTAAACAATGGGATTTACGAGATTGCGACCCGTAAGCTGAGTCGAAGCGCACTCTACGGAAGTAGCACCGAAGAGATCGCCCCACCTTCGTTTTTCGGTCTTTGGAAAGGTCTTGGTACGGACTATACGTGCACTTCTTGCTGGGACGCTACGAGTGGCGAGACCTGTTGCGAACGCAACGTGTTCGATCTGGATGTGGCAGGAGCTTCTGTGGCTTATCTTGTGATAGAAATCGTCATCTTTATGGTCCTAGTGTTCGCTGTGGACAACCGTAGTCTGTCATGGAGGCCCGAACAACGACAGCAGTGGGCACGAAGCGAAGACGACGACGTTGCTCGAGAACGGCAAAAGGTGGAGCGTTCCTACCCGACTGAGAACGACAGTGTATTCATTAGAAATCTACGCCAACAATACGGACGCAAAGGCAAGGTTGCGTTGGATGATTTGTGTCTCTCGATTCCTAAGGGAGAGTGCTTCGGCTACCTTGGCATCAATGGAGCTGGTAAATCGACCACGATGAAGATTCTAACAGGCGAGATCGCACCAACCAACGGGTTTGCGATGCTGGGGGCTTCGATCTCGCAAAGAATCGTGGTAAAGCGAGAAGAGCGATCGGTTATTGTCCTCAGTTTGATGCGCTGCATGACCTACTGACTGTAGAGGAGCAACTAGAATTGTATGCGCGACTCAAGGGCATTCCTTCAGACCGAGTGCAGTCTGCAGTCGACCAAAAGATCGAAGAGGTGGGGCTCACTGAGTACCGCACTAAGCAGACCCGAGGGTTGAGTGGGGGCAACAAGCGCAAGCTCTCGACTGCCATTGCCCTCATTGGAAACCCAAGCATCATTTTCCTAGACGAGCCTTCAACCGGAGTAGACCCAAGCTCACGAAGGAAGATGTGGGATGTGATTGCCAGTGTATGTGCTGCTAAGGAGTCGTGTGTGGTTCTGACTACCCACAGTATGGAGGAATGCGAAGCGCTCTGCACTCGCGTAGGAATTCTGGTCAGTGGCAAGCTCAAATGCTTGGGTAGTGTGGAGCATCTAAAGCAGAAGTTCGGGCGTGGCTACATTGTCGAGGTGAAGCTGCGGGAACCGAACGCTTCTGCTGTGGGGCGCCAGCAGTTGGAAGTCTATCGCATTCTGGGCGGCAACAGCGCTGGCATTTCGCCCGACAACGTCATCAGTCTGTGCTCGTCTCTAGGAGTACCCAATCGAGCTCACGAGATCATGAATGGCGAGGGCAACGGCGGCGTCCTACACAGCTACTTGGAGACTTCTGCTATCATCCCAATTGACGTTTTCTGCTCGTGGTGGCTGTCTGAGAACGCAGGCTCGGCCCTGTTGTCTTTCTTCCAGTCGAAATTCCAGGGCTGTGAGCTGATTGAACACCAAGGCAGCCACTTCCGGTTCCAAGTCCCCAAGCAAGCGCTTCGGCCGTACGCAATTTTTGGGCTGCTAGAGGAGAACAAGGACGAGCTGCAAGTAAGCGAGTACGGAGTGAGCGAGACATCTCTGGAGCATATCTTCAACACCATGGCTGCTCAGCAAGGCGAAGAGCGTCTGCAGGGCAGCACTAGATACGGTGGTGATTGGCGGAGCAACTCAATGCACTGAGCTGCTACAAGACTGTAGACCCAGAGTACACTAATACGGTAAAACAATGAATGCATGGTCTCCTTGGTTTGTTCTATCTAGTAGCCGTACTTGTCGTTCAGACTCGTCCGCCCATCTCCGGATTGATTCGCCGGTGGGACCCATACTTGGTCTCCCCCTCAAGAACGTCCGGGTCGAGTTTCTGCTTGTCATCCTTGTTGCCCTGTGGTGGTGGGCCCATTGCTGGCCCTGAAATGCGTCGCTTTTTCACAGCAGGTGACGCCGCTTTTGCTTTGAGTCGCTCTGGAGACTTTTGAGGCTTTTGGAGACGCAGGTTGCTGCTGTTTTTATTTACTGGAGCTGGTGCGGTCTCTTTCTCGATCAGTGGCTTCTTAGGTGTCGACGTTTTGGGAGTAGAATTGGCATCAGCATCTGATGGAGCTTGCGTCGACGATGGAATTGTTTCTCTGCTACTCTTTGAAGGCTCTTCCTTTGCTTTTGTTTGCACCGGCACCGCAGCAAGCGCTGGCGTCGCCACAGCCAGTAGTTGCCGTTGACGCTTCAACTCCGCCTCCACCTCCAGTTTCCTCCTCTTGATTGCATCCACAGTGTTCACATGCAGGCGAGATGTTGTCTCCGCCATGAACGAGTCCAACGAATCAACTTCCTCCTCTGTCTTGGTTTCTTCTCGCGTAGTGGTCGATTTAGCTGACGCGACAGTAAGTTCATCATTAATGTTTGCGAGCTCGCCTTCCAGCTTCTTGACGTTTGCTTGAATAGATTCCGCCGTAAGCACCTCAGTTTTGCGAGTCTGAGGGGTCTTAAGAGCAGCTGTCCCTGACAAGGTCGAAGAACCAGTGAGCTTCTGCTTCCTGGTAGCAAACTTCTGCTGGTTGGCCTTGGTTCGGTCATAAAAGTCATCTTCATCGCTGCTGTAGCCATACAGCTCGTCAGTCACGTTGCGCTTCTTCCTAGCTACAGAACCAGACGCTTTGCCAGTTTTCGAACGCTGATCGTTCTTAGCATGGATCCGCATTTCCAGGTCATCGATCTCCTTCATCAAGGACTCAATACGCTGTTCATTGCGATCTAGAGTGCGTTGCTGTCCTTCCGACAGCCCCTCGAGCTGGTTCTGCTTGGCCAGAATTCGAGACTTTTCCAACTTGAGGTTCTCCATCTTGCGGATCCGCGTCTGCAGCTGCTGATAGAGTCGCTGGTCCTTCTCGCTGACGTCGGCTTTGCTCACACTCGACGTGTACGCCTGCTCTTCCTCCTTCAGCTACAAAAAGAACAAGCAAAATCAGCTTCCTCTTATATAACCTCTCTCTAATCCACGTACATTGCGGAGATAATCCGGTAGCTGTTCCTTGCTTGTATCCTCCACTTCTTCTTCGCTGTCCTCTTCAGCATCCTCTCCGAACCCCCAGGACGCTCCACGATCCTCTTCTTCCTCCTTTTTCTTAGTTGTCTCTCTCTTCTTCTCTAATTTCTCTCTAAATTTCGCCAAGTTCAGCGACTCGTACTCCGCCGGCAGCAGTTCTTCCGGTCCGCAGACAGCGTACAGTCTCGTCGACTCGCCAAAGCACAGCACGTCTCCAATATGCAGCCGCTCGTAGTCCTCCGTCTTCACCCGTTTCTTATTCACAAACAGCCGTGAGTGCTGTTAAGATCACAGAGAAACAGTGCGCCCTGTTGGTCGAACTGCAGCGCTGCATGGACCCTTGAGATGGATGGGTGCGCCAATACTAAGTCGCAGTGAGTGTCCATCCGCCCCGCCACTACGCAGCTCGCGTCCTTCGAGATCGGCATCTCCAGCTTCTCCACCACCACGCCGCCTTTGATCACCTCCAGGTAGATACCGAAGACGTTGCGCCCATTGACACCCCAGTCCGGCGGCTCGTAACGCGCCATCCCAAATGTATCAATGCTACCGATGTCTCGTGCGACCAACTAGACGGTTTCTTTAGTCAATATGCTGCCGATTGTTGGGCACTAAGTTTTCTTGCTCTGGTTTCTTGGTCTTCTTGGCTGTTTTGACGTCTGTAGAGCGGTGAGAACGAGAAGTTGCTGCTGGTAATGGCAAAAATGCAATGAGCAAGATCGAACAGATAGGAATTGGCTGGTCGTGAATACCTGGTTTGCTTGGTGTCGTGGGGTTTGAAGACTTTCCTCTTCTAATTTGCGAGTACTCGAACGCGAGTGTCATGCGGCGGATCGCTTCCTCTGCAGTGGCGACTGCCTCTTGCTACAGTTTTGGAAGCGTTAAGATTAAAAAAATATCAAGCTTTATAAAACTTCACCGTACCATGTTGTCCACCTGCGTCGCCACGCTCTGGTACTTGGCGTCCAAGTAGTTGCATCTCGCTCGTGCCGAGCGCACTTCTTGCTCCAGCATCTCGATCTTCAAGTTTCGGTCTTCACGAAGTCGTCGCTCATGCTCCAGCTCCTTGGCCAGCTAGAATAACTCGAGCATCAGCATCACTCCATCCTTCGTACACACGTCGACCTACCGCATCCATCTTGCGTGTCAAGTCCATGCCGATCTCCAGAGACTTATAGCACACGTCTCCTAGTCGACTCTCCGCTGTAACTTGCTCTTGCTCCTCCTCATACCCTTCCTCTTCTTCCTCCTGCAGCTCTATTTGTTCTCTCTTCTCTTGTGGGGTCTGTACCCTGCTCTTCTGTGGCGTCTCCCAGCTCTGCCTCTCCGTCTCCGTCTCCAGCTCCAGCAACATCCTCTCCAGCACCTCCAGCTCTCCTTGTAGGCTGGCCTTGTGCTGTGGATCCATCTTGCTCTCTTGGAAGCTCACAGAGCTCTTCTTCTTGGGCGTGGCCTCCTCCTGGTCCATTGACACATCGGCGAACTGCAGTTGCCGCGAAACCTTGAGGTCCCCGTGTCCTGCACTTCACTGAAGCTGCGACTGCGACTCTGCTGGGCCTCTCTCTTCTTCTGCAGGTCCCTTGGTGTGCTCCACGCCGACCGGTGGCTGCTGGCGGCCTCCATGCGCCGTCTGGACGCCGAGTAGGACGGACTGCGGGCCGAGAAGTGCGCCGTCGAGAGCTGCTGCAGTTGCCGCTGCAGCTGCTGCCGCTGATTGAGCTTGTACCGAGCGTCGTCCGTCAGATACGCGTTCCACTCGGGCTTGCGGCGCGGCGTGGGCGCCGAGGTGGCGCCATGGCGAGCAGTGCGGCGCATCGGTCTCGTATTGAAGGCGTCGCTTTCCAAACATTGCCCATTTTCTGTCAGTTTACAGATCCATATGAAGCGCCGTCCCTCAACGCAGTCGCCGCCGTGCGCGACGATCATCTAGCAGTCTTTCGCCCAAGGTCAAGCGACCGCTCGCAAGAAGACCAAGACCAAGGTCGTCGTCAAGAGCAAGAGCAGGACCAATACCAGGGTCAAGGCCAAGTCCGCGACCACAAATGCCACGGTCGTCGTCAAGAAGGAGCTCAAGAAGCGCATCCCCAGGCGCGGCAAGCACGGCGTCTTCCGCGGCATCATTCGCATCATGCTGATGCTGCTAACAATGCTCTTCGGCTGCGTGCCGACTCATTTCACCTGCGGCGTCATGCAAATTATATGCGGGCTCACGCGCTACTCGCCGTCAGCGTTGTACGGCATTTTCCGGCGCCGCAACCAGCCAAAACTCAGACTTGTCGCGCCACAGAAACACGACATTGGCGCCGTGGCCACAAAGGCGCTCAAGCTCTTGACCAAGACGAAGCGTCCGTTGCCGCCGCTGTCTGGCACGCCACTTTCCTTCACAGAGTTGGCATGGCTACTGAGCTGAAATTGAAGACATACAAGCGCTACCACGACGTCGTCCATGAGCTCGCTCTCATGGACCTGGATAAGGTCGGCTGGAACTCGCTGCTCTTGCGCAACGCACAGGTCGAGCCCAGCCCATTCGACGGCAAAGGGTTGGAACTGGTGCTGGCGCTCATGGAGCAGACGCTGCGGTCGCTTGACATTTCTGTCTTCGAATGGGCGCACGAGGAGCTCGCTGAGGCCGTCGTCGCGGCGCACAGGCGTGGAGTGCGAGTGCGCGTCGTCACGAACAAGGCCGACTTGTGGAAGAAATACAGCTACCCCGTGTTCAAGCGTCTTGTTAAAAAGCAGGTTCCGCTCTTTGTGTCGCTCAAGTGAATTGGACCATCCGAAGATGGTCATCTATGATGCTTCAGTGGTTCAAGACGACAGCTCCAGCTTCTCTTACGGAGGCTACAACAAGCGTGTGTGGCGCAAGGGTCAACGAGTGCAAGTGAAGGCAAGAAATCGCAAGACGCATCATCTGCTCTACCGTCGCGACCAACCTACGATGGACGCTCGACACTAGTCGGAGCTCATGGCGCCGACGCGAGCACAGCTTGTCCGTGTACTGATGGGGAAGCAGAAGGGATTTATGTCACGCAGTTGAGTTGTAGGTAAGCGACAGCGACAAAGCTGAACAACCGGTGATGTGTACGTATGCACCATGCCATGGTCATTGCGTTCCTTCCATCGGCGCTCTGATCCCCGGGGCTGCGACTGCGATTGACCCTTGTCGGACGGCAAAAGCACCAAGGCTTCTACGTGGTTGCTTCCCTGACACCAAGGTGATGCTGCTTCCTGATCACGACTAGCTAGACTATTGCAATCAAGCTTGTAAGGGAGCACGACGATGACTATCCGCGAAGGACCAAGTTGCCGGCAAGTGAAATGGAAGACGATTGCTGTAAGCTCCTCGTAAGCTCCTCCGCTAGCATCTTGATAACCTGTTCAACAACCAAGTTCATCAGCGCCAAGGCGGCGTTGCGGTGCATTTGGCTGTAGTAGTAGCAGTGGCCACTGACACGAAATGCGCGAGTAAAGGAGGCAAGTTGGCATGCACGCGCTACAGTTGTGCAGGACGTAGCGCTACGATTTATGATGTACGATTCCGCGGTGGGACTCGCTACGTAGAGCCTCTACTACCTGTAGCATGATGAACGCCTCGCGGTGCAAATGAGCCCCAAGAGTATCCTCCACAATGCTGCGACGGTAGACGGACCATTCCGGTGAACGACACGACAACGATGATATTGTTGCAATGACTACAAGGCTGCGTTAGCCGGAACTCGAGCTCCGCAATGCGTTGGCCCCGCCGTCCACGCCTGTGGAAATCTGGCGTGGAGTAAAGACTACCAAGAAGAAAGCAACACGAGTCTCCGTCGTCCTCTGCTGACTCGCAAAGCTATGCGCGCTGCGGCTTCATCAGTGCACCGGAAGCGTGGTGAGCTGGTGATCCCACGTCTATCAAGCCACGTAAAAGCCTCGCGCCGACTGTCGAGAGGAAAATCCACCGCCGCCGGTGCAATTGTCGAGAGCTGTCCACGTCTTGCGTGCCGTCGCCACCTGAAATGACCCACGCGACGTAGAGGCTCGAGACGCCCAGCTGGTGGGCGATGCAGACTGGTTCTGAGCAGCAGTCCGCTAGAGTCACTGAAGATGGCAGCGCATCGCCGTCGGAAGTTACTTACCTCGGGTCTGATCTTACCGTCCGTCGCAGCAAGCGCACCACAGAAGACGAGGCCCAAGTCGCGCAGGTTCGGCTTGCAAAATGGGACGCGTGGTTGATCCCTTACGATCCCCAATGCTGTGGGTACCGGCTTTCGCTTGACGTCGAGGTCTCTATTGCCAGCAATTTTGCGGCGCCCAAGGCCTCGTCTCCGACATGACAGGTCCCGCGAGACCGCAGCCCGTCGTTACTGCATCCGGTCGAAAGCCGCCATCCCCCCAGATGGCGATCTCGACGGTGGCAGGATACTCTTCACTGCAACCGCTTTCCTGCATTCGACCACACCTCCGATGCCTGAAGCATCTTGCTGACTCGACGACGACCAATGTGCCTGTGCACGGCACATCGATAGAGTGCTATACTTACGGCGAGGTGACCGCTGCAAGCGCTGCAGCTACCGGTCATTCCCCAACTTACTTTGCTTCGCCGACAAGCATCGTTCCGTCCCTCCGAGCACTCGATCGTGCTACCTTCTCGTCCCTCTCCGGTGTACGGCTCCAGCTCTCGGAATGAATCTCCACAAGATCGTAGCCTACCTGGCCATCGTGTCGCTAGCGGTTGCCTCCCTTGGTGAGGCTTCCGCTCCGGCGAACGGCCCGGTCGTGCGGAAGCTCGGTGGAGGTGGTGGCGTCGGCACCACCACCCAAACTTCCACCTCGAGCGGTGACTCGTACACAACGGCTACAAACATGGCAACGACGTCCTCTCCGTCGACAAGTGATTCAACCACTCAGCAGAGTGACTCTACTACGCAACAAAGCACCACGGATTCAACCACCACTGCAACCACGGCACCATCGACATCAACGGACACAACCAGCAGCGACAAAAACAACTGGACTGGCACGATCACTGCCGCCGGAACAAGTTCTGATGCGTGGGGTCAATCCATCAACACGCAGGGCGGTGACTCCGCCGAGACGCCGTGCTCGAGCGACCAGAGCTCCACGGGTCAGTGGGGTCAGTCCACCACCACGACCGACCAGCAGCAGCAGACGCAGTCTCAACAAGGTCAGTCCGCGACAACGACGGTGACGGGCTCCGTTGGCATTGACATCACCGCGCAGGGCGGTGACTCCGCCGAGACGCCGTGCTCGAGCGACCAGAGCTCCACGGGTCAGTGGGGTCAGTCCACCACCACGACCGACCAGCAGCAGCAGACGCAGTCTCAACAAGGTCAGTCCGCGACAACGACGGTGACGGGCTCCGTTGGCATTGACATCACCGCGCAGGGCGGTGACTCCGCCGAGACGCCGTGCTCGAGCGACCAGAGCTCCACGGGTCAGTGGGGTCAGTCCACCACCACGACCGACCAGCAGCAGCAGACGCAGTCTCAACAAGGTCAGTCCGCGACAACGACGGTGACGGGCTCCGTTGGCATTGACATCACCGCGCAGGGCGGTGACTCCGCCGAGACGCCGTGCTCGAGCGACCAGAGCTCCACGGGTCAGTGGGGTCAGTCCACCACCACGACCGACCAGCAGCAGCAGACGCAGTCTCAACAAGGTCAGTCCGCGACAACGACGGTGACGGGCTCCGTTGGCATTGACATCACCGCGCAGGGCGGTGACTCCGCCGAGACGCCGTGCTCGAGCGACCAGAGCTCCACGGGTCAGTGGGGTCAGTCCACCACCACGACCGACCAGCAGCAGCAGACGCAGTCTCAACAAGGTCAGTCCGCGACAACGACGGTGACGGGCTCCGTTGGCATTGACATCACCGCGCAGGGCGGTGACTTCGCCGAGACGCCGTGCTCGAGCGACCAGAGCTCCACGGGTCAGTGGGGTCAGTCCACCACCACGACCGACCAGCAGCAGCAGACGCAGTCTCAACAAGGTCAGTCCGCGACAACGACGGTGACGGGCTCCGTTGGCATTGACATCACCGCGCAGGGCGGTGACTCCGCCGAGACGCCGTGCTCGAGCGACCAGAGCTCCACGGGTCAGTGGGGTCAGTCCACCACCACGACCGACCAGCAGCAGCAGACGCAGTCTCAACAAGGTCAGTCCGCGACAACGACGGTGACGGGCTCCGTTGGCATTGACATCACCGCGCAGGGCGGTGACTCCGCCGAGACGCCGTGCTCGAGCGACCAGAGCTCCACGGGTCAGTGGGGTCAGTCCACCACCACGACCGACCAGCAGCAGCAGACGCAGTCTCAACAAGGTCAGTCCGCGACAACGACGGTGACGGGCTCCGTTGGCATTGACATCACCGCGCAGGGCGGTGACTCCGCCGAGACGCCGTGCTCGAGCGACCAGAGCTCCACGGGTCAGTGGGGTCAGTCCACCACCACGACCGACCAGCAGCAGCAGACGCAGTCTCAACAAGGTCAGTCCGCGACAACGACGGTGACGGGCTCCGTTGGCATTGACATCACCGCGCAGGGCGGTGACTCCGCCGAGACGCCGTGCTCGAGCGACCAGAGCTCCACGGGTCAGTGGGGTCAGTCCACCACCACGACCGACCAGCAGCAGCAGACGCAGTCTCAACAAGGTCAGTCCGCGACAACGACGGTGACGGGCTCCGTTGGCATTGACATCACCGCGCAGGGCGGTGACTCCGCCGAGACGCCGTGCTCGAGCGACCAGAGCTCCACGGGTCAGTGGGGTCAGTCCACCACCACGACCGACCAGCAGCAGCAGACGCAGTCTCAACAAGGTCAGCAAGATCGGAATGTGGGCCAATCGGAGAAGTCTACGACGACTCAAAACCAACAGGGTCATGCTTCGAATTTGTGGGGACAGCAGGGTGAATCTACGGGTGCTTGGGGACAGTCACAGCAAGGACATTCCGGTGAAAACTTGATTCAGTCATC
Source organism: Phytophthora quininea (assembly GCA_011947345.1). Lineage (NCBI taxonomy): Eukaryota > Oomycota > Peronosporomycetes > Peronosporales > Peronosporaceae > Phytophthora > Phytophthora quininea. Next base: position 14,533 of record JAAVTG010000376.1, read on the forward strand.
GCAGAAATCCACAGGTCAACACCATGGTCAATCCTCTGGCACTTGGGGTCAGTCATCGCAGACGACATCGGGATGGAAGCAAGGCCAATCTAAGGGCTCGCGGGGCCAGTCTTCTCAGACGACTGCAGGTCAACAACAGCACCAGCAAGGTCAATCGACGGGCACTTGGGGAGCGTCGACGACCGTGTCGGGTTCGCTGAACATTGGCATCAACACTCAGGGCGGTGACTCGGCTGGGACCCCGTGCTCGGGCGACCAAAGCTCGACGGGCCCGACTTCTGCGTGGACGACGCCAGACTACAAGAAGGGTGTGTCCACGGGGTCAATCTCGTCGGTTGGTGCCTCGCCGACCGGGGCACCAACGACGGACACGGCCGGTAGCAGCACTTGGATCGAAGTGACGGATGCGCCAGCCACCACCGCTCCGGCGACGACTAGCCCTGCGACGACTGCGCCAGCGACTACGACCGCGGCGCCTTCGTCGTCGGACACGGCGATGTCCACGGCTTCGACCACGAAGTCCGGCAAGACTGGAGTGTCGACAAAGACGGCGTCGTCTGTGTCATCGGGCACCTCGTCGGCGGACTATTACACGGAATCGACTACGCAGGAGGCAGCCCAGCAGTCTCGTCGTGCGCTCCGCCACTAAACGTGCTTCTCATTCGGAAAGGAGGCATACAGAAGCCGTCGCTTGGTCAATGGGGAAACCATCGAGGATACTGTAGCAATCGCCATTGAATTTTGATTTACACAGCCTTTGCATACGCTTAGTGTCTCTTACTGGCTTTGCTTCACTGTCAGTCACCGATAACAAGGCGAAGCTTGGACAACCTCGTTGAAGCAGATTTTTCAGCCCGGTCTTTCCAATCGAAGTCTCCTTTAACATGGTAGAGGCTCCTGCAAGTATGTACTCAGGGCTCCTTAGACCGGCGCTATTCCTTGTGGCCCGAGATAGTGAGCATTGCTCACTGAGCAAGAGCTGCCAGTGCTACGGTATCCTTCACAAGAAGACGATTGGTGCCACCATGCATAGCACTTTTACTGCACGATGGAACGCTTTCGAGTTCAACACAGCAGCCGATCCATGACGCTCACGCGCGCATATCAGTGATTGCCATCCTGCGCCAGGATGCAGCACCGTCGGATAGCACGGCGACATTATTATGTAAGCAATACATCTACTGCTAGAGCTCTTGCCGACTGCAACAATCCACCATGTAAAAATTGACAGCCAAGCGAGCCGCTTGCGAACTCACCAGCTGACTGTCACGGCCGCCTCCGGCTCGGCGCTCGAGGTCACTTACCGGTACCCTGGTGACCATCGCCAACTTTACATCTCGGCAAAGGCGCAACATGAACTGGGGAATGCCTCCATAGAGTGCGATAACATTTTCGCTCGGCTCTCATGAACGTCACACCCCGAGAGCGAAGTCGGCTTTGCCGGTGCCTCGTCTTGAAGCTCTCTCGGTGCATGCCCGATCATGCCATGCGGAGACATTGCAGCATTGCATCACGTTAGAATGGGTGTTGATGGAGTATCGGGGCTGTACAGATGGTCAATCTCACCGATCTGTCTGCTGGATGCGCTGCCCATGTGCCTCTGGACGAAGGCTGAATCTTGCTGATCGACACGGGTAATGTAGTGTCCGTGCAGGGCGCATCGCCAGAGTGCTACCTCCTGCGTCGTGCTGTTCGAGCTGGCCTCGAAGGTTTGGATCGCTCACTTTCCAATTCACTTTGCTTCGACCACAAGCATCGTTTCCCAGCACTCCAGCACCACTCGCTGCGACTTTTCCTCCCCTCTTCAAGCGGATTCTCAAGATGAACCTCACCAAACTCGTTGCATACCTGGCGGTCGTGTCGGTGGCGGTCAGCTCGTTCGCAGACGCCTCGGTACCTGCTACCGGCCCCGCTGTTCGTAAGTTGGGCGCCGGCGGCGGTGTCACCACGTCGACGACGACCACCGGAGGCGCGGCGCAGCAGCAATCGTCGACCACGCAGAGTGGCCAAACGTCGACGACCCAGACCGGCCAGACGTCGACGGGTACTGCGAACCAACAAGGACAAACCTCGACCCAGACCGGACAGCAGTCCTGGGGTCAAAACAATGGTGGCAACCAAGGTCAAGGCGGCCAGCAGCAGTCCTGGGGTCAGGGAGGACAGCAGTCGTGGGGCCAAGGAGGACAAGCCTCGACCCAAACTGGACAGTGGGGTCAGGGCGGTGGCCAAGGCGGTGACCAACAGTCCTGGGGTCAGGGAGGACAGCAGTCGTGGGGCCAAGGCGGTGGCGACTCGGCTACTACGCCATGCCCCAGCGGCGACCAGTCCGGCCAGCAGCACTCCTGGGGTCAGGGCGGTGAGCAGCAGACCTGGGGCCAAGGCGGTCAGCAGTCGTGGGGCCAAGGCGGCGGCGACTCGGCTACTACGCCATGCCCCAGCGGCGATCAGTCCGGCCAGCAGCATTCCTGGGGTCAGGGCGGTGAGCAGCAGACCTGGGGCCAAGGCGGCGACAACTCCAACCAGTGGACTGGTGTTGTGACAACGCCCGGGGAAGGCGGTGACTCTAACGCGCCTGCCAGCAGCAGCACCGGTGACTCCCCAAGCCCGACTACTGCTACCCCCTCGACCCCTCGACCCCCTCGACCCCCTCGACCCCTCGACCCCTCGAGCCCCTCGACCCCCTCGAGCCCCTCGAGCCCTTCGAGCCCTTCGAGCCCTTCGACTCCTAACTACAAGCACGGAGTGACGCTCCCTGCTGCCACGACTGCAGCCCCGACGACTCAATCGGGAAACTCCGCTACTCAACAGTCGGCTACTCAGTCTGACTCGACCACCCAGCAATCCGCTACGCAATCGCGCCGTCTTCGCCACTAAGTCCTTACGAGGAGAGCGAGCGATTCATCGATGACACATTGTGAATCACTGTTGTGATATCCGAAGCTACCAGAGGTTGTTAGCGATACCAATCTTCATGTTGAATACCGTACTGTTTGCAAAGTAAATCTTGGTTTTGACAACAACAGCATAACTACAAAGTGATTACGAAGCGAATGCGTCGTAGTACTTGTAGTTCGGATTGCCAGTCAATGCAGCTCCGGTCAGGTTATTGAGCCCAGATTTACAGAGACGTCTCTCACAGACAGGTCTCTCTGTGCGACCAAATCGCTCACGTAATTATCGTACACATTGAAATTTGCAGCAGCGTTGAATTCGGGCCCCGAGAGGTTGGCCAGTCCCAGCGCTTTCTGAACGTCGTTGATAGGTTTTCCTAGCTCGCCCAACGCTTAATTAACAAGGACAACATCTTGTCGTTGACTGCTGTCGACGTTTTGGTAGGACTTGTTTGAGGACGATCTGGAAGACCCCCGCTATGTCTTCCGAGTCAAAACCCATGCTGGTTCTCAGCATCCTTGTTCTCTTGGTGCTGATCTGATCGTCGTCGACTCTGACGGGAAGCTCGGCTCGAGTCGCCGACATAATATCGCACGAGATGACAACGACGAAAATCGCTCCGCCGTCGCTGGTGCGGCCGTGCTCGTCATCGTCATGACTGTTTCCGTCCAGCAAGGAGACCGCATCGCACGACTGCAGAAGAAGCTGCTCGAGGTCATCGACGAGCGGGTCAAAGTCACGTCGGAGGTGCTGCTCGGCATCCGCGTCATGAAGTACTACGCGTGGGAGGACTCTCTGGCCCAACGCGTGCAGAGACTACGTACCCGTGAAGTCAAGCTGCTCCCAGCAAAACCTGACAGTTCTTCATCGATAAATCGATTTTGATAATGGCCGACGAATTGTGGAGTGGTGCCTGCGCAGCAACTGATCACTTGGACACAACTGTTTATCGCCAACGCAAAGATTATGATCATAGCACATGTGCTCTCGGCAAGTACAATCCCACACTTGGACTTTGGTGGCTGTTGAGGTTGAGGCTCGTCATGCCCACTTGAAGTTTGTATTGATTAACACCGATCTTATCCTATACAGACTGAAGTGCTTGTCAATCTCCATGTGACTCAATGACTGCAGCATTTAACGGTTGGCAGTCACTGCAATTGTTGTAACACGTGTCCTGCTCCCGAAGCAGTCCATTTAATGCATAATATCACTTCTTCTTTTACCTTCTTCTACTCAAGCTCTACTCTTCAAGTCCCCTACGCAGTGCACCCCTCCATAGTGGCGATGTGGCTTTTCTTGCTGACAATGCTCGGGATCGTTTTCAAGGGGAACTTCTGGTAGAATCGGTTCTTTGGGTGGGCTCTGGGCCTCTACCGGACAACGTTTTCAGTCCTAAGTTTTTCATCATTTGGTTCAGAGAAAAGAAAAGCCTTGGGTGCCCACGACTCCAAGCTGTTCGTCTTGAAGATGTTGTTTGGTGCAGTGAGCTGCGGCTCCTTTCTTCTTGCAGTGTCCGTCACCGGTCACGTCAGCCGGTTGCGTATCGGTCGGCGCGCTGGTCAAGGGTCCACGCTGGTCCTGCCTCCGGCCAAAGGCGGTGCCCAGTGGTCTACGCAGCGGTAGTACTAACCTAAATAAACTACTCTAAACTACCACTGCGTGTCCGAGTGTTTCCTTGCACAGGTGGTGTACACGACGCCTTCGCTGGTGTGTGCTTGCCGGGCGGGTGGGCTCTACTACCACGGGGCTAGCTGTTCTACCTCTCTTTGCCACAGCCACAAGCACGCGCGGGCTGCAACCTCCGCTTCACCAACCCCTGTGGGGCTCTATCTACCCACGCCGGTCCTCTGTCGTGTACCCCTCGCGTCGCCTACTTCGCGTGGCGAGTTCCCAGTTATTGACACCTCTCTAGCGGCTGCGGTCGCACTCAGTCTCGTGTTGAGCTTTTACGGCAAAACTAAGACTACCTGAATACTAGTTACTACTCGCTGCCTGTGTCCCTTCGTGCTGCGTCCCTTCAGTGCGATCTTGGTCGTTGCTCCTGGCCTTGTTGCTCCTTGAGGGTGGTTGCTGCTTGCTCCTTGGTCGTCATCTTGCTGGCTGGCAGACACCGGCTGGCGGGCACAAGTATTGCACCCTATTACTGTGCTCTCTCGAGCGCGTCTCCGTCAACTTGTCGTTTGTATGACATGTTTAGCCGCTGGGTCTTTACAAACTGGCCGTAGGTCCGCGATCAAAGTCTCGACATTCAACTCGATTGCAAGGTCATCTCCAAGACGATTTTTTTTTTTTGGGGGTCGTCAGTTCAGGCAGGGGTCCGCACTATTGGATTGTGATTGCGAGATTGCCAATATTGTCAATCACAATATGAGATTGTGCCGAGATCGACAATCACAATCTCGGATTTTCCCTAAGCCCTAAAAGGTTTTACTGCAGCTGGAGCCAATCAACCGCGCTTACATTGCATTCCACCAACCATTTGCTTGAAACCGAGCCCACGAGGAAAACCTCAACACGTTTTCGCGCCATTTCGGTCTGCAAAGCTTGTACTGAGAGATAGCTAGAGGTTGTTTCCTGACCATTAACCAATTTTCCTCTGAAGGTAGCTACTGTACCAGCCGCACGCCATAAAGAACGCCGAGATTGTCAAGATATTCTACAAGAACCCCATACCAACGGAGAGAACGTGCATACTCTGCAACGAAGTGGTGAAGCAACGGAAGGGAGCCGGCTACAAGTACAGTTGTGTAGATATAGACAATAGATAGCAATACCCAGGTCGGAGGTTGATGAGATTGCAATATGAGATTGTTCCAGCCCGAAGCAGACAATCAATATACAATCTAAATTGTCGGACCTCTGCAGAATAGCAGACGACGAAGTTGACGGCGTTGATGACTCCGAAGAGAGATCTGGAATTCCCGGCCTTCCGTCGATCAACAAAGCTCTCTCGAAAGCCAAGACGAAAGTGAAGGGGAAACTCTCGTCCGCTGGGAAGTGGGTGGACGTGCGTAAGTGACTCGAGACCGAGAGGACGCCGAAATATGTCAGGGCGAAGCTTGGTATGGACAACCTGTCGGGAGATGCACTCAAGGCCCATAAGAACTACAAGTACTATGCCTACTTTGTCAAGAAGGACGAGACGTACCGTCTAAGTCGATGGTTGACCGACAAGAAGACGCCGTACGATGCGTGAGGTTGGATAAACTCTCCACAACGATGACTTCGAAAGCTCTCGGGTGTGTACATGATACGTGGACGATTACGGCGACTACACCATCCATTCGATCCCTAGTCGCTACATCAGAGCGGAGGAGATCAACAGAAGCACCTCGCCAACGGAAATGAAGGAGAGACTGCAGATCTGGGCAAATAATGGAAAAGACAGCAACTATGTGGAAGAGTTTAAAATGGATCACCTGCAGATCTGGTCTCGGTTGGGTCTTCAGACCAATACACGAGACCAGACCGACAACGGCATTGGAGGCAATTTTTTTTGCTGCTAGGCTCGGAACGGGAGACCTTCCTAACAACCCGAACACGCATGTCATCTAGCTATTTCCTACTCACAAGGTGAATCCCCGTGAGACACCTTTCTACGAGGAGCATCTACACTACTGCGGTATCGTTGTCACCTTCGCTGTCGCCCTCATACTCAAATGATAGCTCGTCCAAGCTGTAGTCTTCACTAGTGCCCTCACGACGAGCCGATCTGCTGTTACCACCATCGAAGCTCCCCTCTTCCCCTGAATACGTATCACTAGAACTATCAGAGTCGTCAGAGTATTCGTCATCTCCAAGATCACATTCGCCAGGAGAAGGACAAGCCACGTCAGACTCTTCCGAAGACTCAAACTCGACCGCACGAGGAAGTTGAACAGCATACCGAGATTTCTTGCGTGCTCTTGAAGGCGTGTCAGCGCGGCGCTGCACATCCCCACGTGCCAAGCGTTCGACAGTGCTGACGAAAACAGGAATCGTCGGGTGTGGTGCGCTAAACGCCTCATTCATCTCTCTGTTGAATCTTTCCAACGGATTATTGGTACGATTTACTAGGCCGCGATCCAGCCCATGCACGTTCCAGACTTCAGGCCCATACTTCTTGATCCAAACTTTAGAGAAGTACGACCAAAAGCGAGACCACTTCATCGATGAGTATCCAATACCATACTCAGCACACTTGTCCTGAATGGACTTTTGCACGAAAGCAACACCCTTCTTCTCGATGTGCTTTCGTTTGATGACGGTAAGCACATCGAGAACTCCTGGTTGCATCGCCACCCTAATCTGCTTCTCCGGAATGGACAGCTTCTTCATTTTCCGACGCACGGCTTGCTTGAAGTGAAAAAGCAGCCTACACGTTGGGCTTAAGGAAATTGTACAGCTACCGCGTTGATAAGTGCTGCCTCAAAATCGCACACCACAGTCGCTGGCCGGAGTTTCTCGTCAGTGCTCTCAATGAAGAAATTGAAGACACTCCAGTAAGTGTCTTGCGTCTTCGACGTGCATAGGACGTAGAAGATGGGAACGTAGAACCCCGTCGCCTGATCCAACACCATCACAACTACACACTGGCAAAAATGCGGAGGAACGCAGCGAAAGGTTGCGTCCACGAAGATCGTAGTGCCAGTGTACATTAAAAGTCGTATTAGCTCGGGGTGTGCCCAGCCTGTGACGGAATTGCCGTCAGCGACAACATGTTGCAGACGACAACCCCGACAATACGTTTTGAGACTATCCAGATTATGCTGGATAGCTGGCTATCTTTATGGTAGTAAACATACATACATAAAGCGTTCCTATTGGTCGAGGGCTTCAAGTTCAAGATTACACCTTCTAGGTGTCTCAAGAACGTCCCATAATCTTTACTCTGATTGGCTCTTAAGTTCTACGGATTTGAGAGAATCCAGTTATTGATGGATTCTTGATTATGGGACGCATCAAGAAGATTCAAGATTCGAGCTACGTTTCCAGTTAGGAACTGTTCATTGGTAGAATTAGGATTCATATGGACTTAGAGAATTGATAGGCTTTAGGATGGGAACTGGATTTCCCTTTGCGTTTCCCCAACGCGAGCTAGCAAGATAAACCCGCCAGATCAATCTCACTTCTCAATTTACTCTCCAAGTGCCAAGGCTCCTCCTACCTCCGACTACAGCTCCGCCCGCAGCAACACCGCCGTCTCGCTCAACGCCTCGCTCGCGCTAGTTGTTACACAGCCAATAGTTCGTTGTGGCTGGTTAGGATGCCGCTGCAAGTCCTCGTAGTAAACGTGATGGAGCTGGAAAAATCGAAGCGTTGTGTTTTTCACCAACGACAGTGGCGGAATCTCCAAACGGCCGTGAACGTCTCCACCGTAGTGATCCCGTCTCGTGTTGAACACGCGCGAGATGACTTGCTCCCGAGTTAGGCCCACAACGGCACGACCCTGTGCAGCTTCCTCGTACAATTCAATGCTGACCAGCTCCCATATACGACGTGCAGTGCACGAAAGCTCGACAATCGCGAGCATGTCCACGTGCTGCTTCATCTCTTCGACAACATTAACTTCGTCTGCTACTGGAGCAGCTACCCGCCGGCATGAACGTTCAACAACGACAGTGTAAGTACTCTGAGTCGGCATCCTTTCAGCGCTGGCTCCACAGCCCGTTCGTCTGTAGCCACTGCAACGGTAGGTAACTTTGCGAGTTGAGATCCGTGCGCGTGTGAATAGGTTGCCATCGATGAAGACGACCGTAGCGAAGTTTGCAGCACGCTCGACTTGTTGAGGTCTTGGAGTTGGTGGGTCGGGAGGTCCCGAGTCATAACCGGAATTAGCTCCCATGGTTGATGGCACCAGGAAATTGATGAATGAAGAAGTGTCAAACAACACTGCAGGCTTCGAGCCAATCATGACGGCTGCGTTTGCTGTCCAGCCACACTTCGGTGGCTCGCAAAATAGACCCAACCCGCAAGTCCTGTACTAACGGACTCTCAAGACGACTTTATCAATTGAAATCACTTGATGGATCACACATGTTCACCTTTCCGAAATGCAGAAACAAGGGCCAAACAGAGACCAGATCGATTTGCGCTTGCACGCCGACCAGACCCGAATAAGACCAGACCTGTAGGTGATCCAATTTAGTGCTAACCGACTTTGTCAAGACCATGCTGGGGCTAGACAACGTCAAACCGAGCTTGCTCAAATCGCACACGGACTACAAGTACCTGGAGTATTTTGAAAAGCTGTTAGCCTAAAAAACTCCCACAACTTCAGCGACTTGTTGAATTAGTTTGCCACAACAAAATATCCCAACCTATTTGTTCTGTGGCTTTGGACTCGTCCCAGCCATTTTCCCACATAAAACTCCTCGGCACTTTAAGTCCCGCCGTCCTCCGCCACCGAGCCGAGTTTCATCATCTGCTTCCTTCTCACTTCGGCAAACCGTTCTCTTAGCGACAAGTTCACAGCCGCAGGCGGTCGTTCATCCTCCACTTGCCTTCCTTCACGTTCCACAACATCCACCCGAGTGTCCTTCCTCCGTCCACCTGCAATGTCCCCTTCATTCTCCGGCTCCTTGTGGTCACGATGACCCCGGAAATCGTGCGCCACCGCTCTCTGCAGTCGTCGCACTTCCTTCCTGCACTTCTTCTGGTTGTCCACCAGGTCTCGTAAGGTGTCCTCCACCTGCTGATTAATCGACTTCTCACTCGCATCTTGCAGCGCCTGCTCCTGCTCAGCCACCTGCGTCTGCAGCAGCTGCAGCTGACTCTCCACGCTTGCCCAAGTGACACTCAGCTTTTCCATCGCAGCAGCGTGTTGCGTCTGAGCATCCGCAGACACTTTGGCAGTGGCCGCCAGCTCCCCACAGCCTCGACAGTTGCTGCTTCCCTTTCACTACCATTACAAAACATCGAGATTGAGATGACCAGCGCTACCCCAATCTTTTAAAGCTGCAGAAGCGCACCGTAGCGTTGATCCGCCAGAGCTTGGTCTTCTTTCAATTGACTCTTGAGCTGCTGTACTCCTGTCTGCAGTTGCTGGGTCTGCGGACCCTCCTCAATAGTAGAGCGGGGATTGCTGCTGGGATGAACACTGGACGGTTGCAGTAGATTGGCGGCCAACAGTCGATGCAGACGCCGCAGCTCCTTGCTCACCAGCAGGAAGGACGTGCGCACAGCCTCGGGGACGTCTCGCCACTCGTCTTGACCTTCAACCATTTGCTGGCCGAACGCCAGTCCGAGTAAAAGTTGCGGCTGTGCTCCTTCCAGATCCATCGGCGAAGGTGGAGAGGCCAGGAAACGAGCAGGGCGACGGATTCCACCGAGTGCAGCTGTTGGCAGCCTGTGACGTGTGAAACTCTGCGACGTGTGGTGGATATATGAGGCGTGTGAAAGCTTTTTTGTAAATTGTTCAGCAAACTGCCATTCTGTTTGTTCAACACAGAATGTCAAATTGGTGTATTTGACCGGTTATCAATTCGATGGCACATTGTAGGGATTTACTGCATCAGTGCTGTTCTGACACAAACGGGTTATCGCCGTATACAACGATTATTGATAAGCGGTGCAAAGGAATGGTCAAGACACAATAATCCATAATCCATGAATTGGCAAAGAGGAGCAATTCGAAAACCTATTTCCCAGCCGTCACGACACAATAAATCTGTTCCGGTCGCGAAGCAACATGCCTTTGCGTCAAATTGCGCTAGCGGTGTTTGCTACCATCACTGCTGCGAACGCTCTATCTGTTGCTACAAATGCTACCAAATTCGACAACTTCCTCCGTGGGAGGTCTCTACGAGTCGGTGCCGAGCACGAGCCGAGCTATTGGTTCAAGGACATTGGCACAAGTGGCGGAGCTAACTCCAAGGAGAGAGGGAGTGAAACCATTGCAGGTGTTTCTCCACTAGAGAGATCTCTTGAACAAGCTTCGGCGTCGCTCAAGTCCTCCAACAATTTTGAAGGTAATCATGAGGTAGAAGTTGTAGTAATGTCTAAAATAATGAGCGTGTATCCTTTTATGGCAAATAACCTTCTTAATGCAACGGCGAAAAGAGAAGACCATAACTTGTGTCATGCCGCGATTACAGATGATGCGGCCTGAAGGTATCGGGAAGTCACCATAATCCAGGAATGCAATCGAGCTTTGCTATCCGTACCGATGAGCAACTCTGTTCTCATTACTTCCCAATCGACCAACCACCCGGCACGTGACCAAGCAGCTCGTCGGTAGAGCCAAATAGCATGCGTCTGCTTCGCATTTTGCTGTTGGCAGGGCTTGCTACCGTTGCTGCAGCAACCTCACCATCAGCTACGACAGACGCGGCCACATCCGGCATCGCCCCGAGCCAAGACAACACCAAGCAGGGGAGATTTCTTAGGATCGATGAGAATGCCGCTACCAAACACAACCCGAGCAGTCAATTCGAGGCCAACGACTCCAGCACAAGTGGTGGTGTCGACTCCGAGGAGAGAGGTTGTGGTGGGGCCGTTACTGGTATGTCGGTGCTGGAAAAGTATCTCCAACAGGCCCAACGTCTCTCCAAGCGGATAGGATGACAGAAACCTATTTGACGACGTTAAGGGAAACGTGGGCCAAGGAAGACGCGTCGATCGAAGCAATCATGAAGGTGCTGAAGCTCGACGATTTGGTACACGATGCCTTCAAGTTCCAAAAGCAGAGTATTTCAAGGTTTATGACGAGTACGTGACGGATCAAGTTCGGATCTGGTCGCGGAACGAGTTGTCTCCGGAGACTGTGATGTCAAAGTTGAGTATGAAGAAATTATCACCATCTCACCCGAATTTCAAGTACTACGACGAATTCATGACCGATTAGATGCCTGTGTGGGTGAAGAAATACGACCTCACCAACGATTTCTTTCCGGTGCTGGGGTTGAGTGGATTGTCGGGATATGAGATGCGACAACGCCCGAACTTCAGATACTACGAAGCTTTCTGAATGCTAAAGCGAAAACCTGGAGGCAAGGGCACGTCGAAGTAGACGAAGTCCTGCGTTATCTGGGATTGTCGACGCTGACAGGACATGCCATCGACCCGAGGATTCAGATTTACAACGCGTACGCGGAAGATCGAGTTCTGTATTGGCTCAAGAAGAACTCGTTCGAAAAGGCTTCATGGTCTCTCCACTATTCCAAGTTGGAGGGAACGTACGCTTCGAGTTCATTAAGAGACTTCTAGGGCAAGGATGACATGTCGCTCGAGACGATCCTGAAGATGCTGAAGCTGGACGGTCTGGTGGACGACGCCGCCAAATTCCAAAAGCGCCGTATTCCAGGGTTTACAACTCGTACGTGACGTCTCGAATCAAGTTTTGGACGAAGTGGCAGCTGACTCCGGACACGGTGATGGCAAAACTGGGTCTGGAGAATTTGCCTGGAACTTCACTCACGTCCCACGCGAATTTCAAGTATTACGACAAGTTCATGACTGACCAAGTTCCGAAGTGGAAAAAGGAATACAGTTACACGGATGACATCCTGCCACTGTTGTGATTGAGCGGACTGTCAGAAGCTGCACTGCGAAGCCGTCCGAACTACAAATACTACGAAGCTTATTTGGCTGCTCGCGTGAAAGGCTGGGAGATAACTCACTCCGACTTGGACAGTGTTATGCGGGGTCTGGGTTTGTCCAAGCTGACGGGCGATGCCCTCACGGCCAACCCAAACTTTAAGATATACGATACGTACGCGGAATATCTAGTTTAGTATTGGCTCAAGGAGAAATACACTCCAAGAAAGGCTCTCAGTAGGTCGGATCTCAACGATTTGGCCTAACGACACACCCCAACTACAAATACTACGACGAGTTCGTGAAGAAGAAATTGGACTTGTGGACGACGGAGAAGTACACTCCAAACCAAGTTCTGAAAGACCTGAAACTCGACGAGCTGGGTGCCAGCGCGCGCAAAACCCAGCAAGACTACAAGTACTACCTGGAATTCGTTTCTACGAGGTGGGTTGATGAGCCGTAAGCTTGTCTCGCCTCGAAATCGCTAAGACCGTCTAATAGGCAGGAAAACGTTTGGCGGGACTAGCGATTCCCAGATAGGATTGTGAGGAATTTCTGATAGTATCTGAAGGATTGTTTTCGAGCTCACTTCCACTCAGCTGGATCAGCTTTACAGTAGCGACTGCAGAACTTGGTCGGCGTGATACTCCGTAGTATTTGAAGTTGGGGGTGGGAAGTTAGGCCCTCGGCTGGTAGACCAGTGAACTCCAACTTATCTAGCGCATGACCTGGAGAAATGCTGTTGCTGACCTAGTACTTGACTTCATTTCTCATGTATTTGTCGTATATCTCGAACCTCGGGCTTGCAGCGAGGGCGTCACCTCAATTTCGACAACCCCAGAAACCTCAAGACAAACTAAGTGGCATAACTAGAGGGTAGCGCTACACTGTGTAGCCTACCCAGTAGATGGGTATTGCTATTGCATCTCCTGCGGCTGCTTCAGCATCTGCAATCGTTGCTTTTTCCCAGAATGATTTGCGTCGCTTTCAATCAGGCGTAGTTTCAGTCTGGCGCCCCAAGTACCAACCTCCCCTTACATTGGGCACCACCGGTTACTGGGGTGTCGAATAAGCAGCCTCAACGACACAAAACGTATCGAACGGGTCAAACGTATCAAACTGAACTAATCCGCTTGTGCACCGCTTTGAGAGGGATGACTACATCTCCACGACGTTCTTCTACGACCGCGTGATGAGAGACTGCAGGGGAGAATCATGAGTGGCACGGTCGGGAAATGCAGACGCTGTCGCCTACGACCGATTTAACGTCTCCTGCTGCTCTGCGTTGTGTACTGTTTATCTATTGTCGCTCGGCGTTCATATTCTCAGCTGCTCGCTACGCTTCTCTTCATACCACTTCTCGTCGTCGTCCAGTTCTCTTCCTCGTGCTCTCGTCCTGCTGCCCCTTGCCAGCATATTCATTTCCCTATCTTTTGTGAGACGAGCCTTCAGCAAATTTTTCGTACTTAGTCGGATTTGTTGCGCTATCTGATTGGCTAGTGGAATAACCGCATTAATCAAATACCTCCAGAAATATCGTATTTTGCATAACATATACAGATGAGTTGATTTATAAGATCTTCGTACTTGAAATTTGTATAAAGTCAGTACCTACTAAAAGTGTGGTCCACAAAATCTCGAATTAATCTCGGTTAAGCACTCACAAGATTACGATAACAGCAAGTTATAGTGCTCGAGCAATTTAGCCGCCTGGTTCGGTCCCAGCACCAAGAAATCTAACCACGCGGTTCAGACGACGCAAGCGACCAACACAATGAGCATCTGTAAACCCAGCACACGTCGCGGAACTAAAAGGGCCTACGTTTTTGCTCTCCGACTTGAGCTGTTCGATCGTCGGTTGTCTTCAACATATTCTTAAGCTCGGAAATGAAGTTGAAAAATCGATTCACTTAATCTAAGAGATATGTAAATGAGTGGTGGAGAGCCAGATGGCTACAGAGTCGAAACTCTACACACGGTTAAGAGTTTCGTGTAACCTCCAAAGTCAACGCACGGTAATGACTTCCGTGTAGCCCCGTTACACCTTCTCCCTCCAAACAGTGGATACACCGGATCCACAATTGCCTTGTCAAGGTCGCGTCTCTTAGAGACTTCCACTGGTCGCTACGCCTCAGCGAGGCCGCTGTTGGCTCGACTAGCCCATTCTGCTCTTCGGGTGACCCACGCACGCCTTCCGGTCAGCGACCACCGCTGCGGGCGCCGCGTCCATTTCCTGAAGCCAGGCCCTCGGTCTTCGTGCTGAGCGCCTTGCGCTCGGCTCCACCGCTGCGTCCACGTGATCAGGGCGGCCGCTGCGGCGAGCGTGTCATCACGAATGACCTCGGCGAGAGATCGGGAGCTCACACGCTCGCAGCGCCCGGTGCCACAGCTATTGCTGACTCCGTCGCAACGCGACTACGGCTTCGAGCCGCGCGATGCAGGCGAGCGGGCTCGAGCTGCCGGCGCGCGGTCATCACTCGCCAGCTATATTGTGGGGCCTTCAGCTCGCACGGACGCCGAGCTGGCGGCTCGTCAGGCGCTCCACGAGGATTCCTGACGCCGCACGTGACGAACGTGGAGGAATATCTCCAACGTCTTCACGCTCAAGCGAGCGGCGGCTCGGTGCCGCAGATGCGGACGTATCCCATCGCTCTCAAGCCGGGAGAGACCGTCCCGAGTATCTCTCGGCCTTCCAGACTTGGACTGAATGCGGCCGCAAGCTTCAGTCGTTCGACAACTTGCACGCAAGCTTCAGTGAAGCCGACGTTCGCGTCGAACGACGTCTGTACTTTGACTTTGCAAAGTCCCGTATGAGACCTCCTCGCTCGCGCTTTGCGCGTGCAGCCGGCACGGGTGCGCCCCATTTCGCTCCTGCCTCTCAGGGAGAGGCTTCGCTGGATGAACCAGCCCCGGACCAGAGCATGAGCTCTGCTTCTGGCCCGGATGCTCCCCGCGGAAAGCGGGGCTCGGTCGACGAGTCGCCCGGGGTCCCCAGGGCGCCCCTGATCAGCTCGATCAAAAGCGTCCACGACGTCAGGGCAGTCTTGCCTCAGAGGCACCTCGTATTCCCACGAGTTCTGAGCTGATGGTAACCCCTCCACTTCACCAGATACTGGGTTTGACCCTTACGTCTACGACGTGCCAGGAGCTCGCCGTGCTCACCGAGCAGCGCCGGAGGAGGGCGATGGTCGGCTGGTCGATGACCACGGGAATCCGATTCCTGGATCGCATTGGACGCGTCAGTCGGAGGTGTCAGCCATGCTGCACCTTGTTCGCTCGCTGCGGAGCGAGCTCGCTCGCCAGACGCGAGACGTCTGGAAGACGTTTGATCGCTACGATTAAGATCTGACGGATCTGCAGCAGCGGATGGAGTGGTTTGAGGTCCCGCAGTCGATCTCCGATTGTCTTCACGCTCAGGAGCAAGGGCTCACGGAGCTTCGGGGTCAACTGACCGGGCTGCAGCAGTTTGTCTACTCAGCGTTGTCTGCGCAGACACCGGCGGCGCCAGCGCCTCCGCGGTCACCCCGCGGGGTTTTGGTACGGCTTAAGCAAGCCCACGTAGAACACAGGATGTGTTCGCATCTTCACTAGGAGGTTTAGCGTGTATGCAAGGCCCTTCTTGGCCACGACCTTGAACAGTCCGATGAACCGTGGTCAGGGTTTTGTCTTGAAGACGGCAGGTACTTCATGTGTAGGCAGGTTGTTAGCCTTTAATAAAACAAGGTCCCCGACCTGGAATTCCACCATATTACCTCTGCCTTTTGCATCAGCTTGTTCCTTCTGAACATCTTGGCTTTCAGCCATCGCGTCACGCACACTGCGTAAGACGCTCAACCTCGTCGAGAGGAAGTCATCGACTTGCTTGCGCACCGCAAGAGGGCTGACATCAGCAAGCTCGGAAGCTATCCCTCCCCCACCAAGCCCGTCGCCACGAAGTGGCGGTGAAAGAGGGACGAACGGGTGCGCTAAGCCGTTCACGTAGAACGAAGTGAAGCCTGTAGAGGCATGCACTGCATTGTTCAATGCAAACTCAACAAGCGGGAGCATAGCGCTCCACCGCTTCGGAGTTTCAGCGCACACACTGCGCAAGACGTCCTCGACGACGCGATTGACGCGTTCGGTCTGACCGTCGGTCTGCGGATGGTCCGCCGTGGATATGTCCAGTCGTGTGCCTAGCACCTCGAAGATGGGCGTCCAGAACTTCCTCGTAAAGCGCGGAACGCGATCCGAGACGATCATCTCCGGTAGCCCGTGCTGCCGAAAGACTCGATCGATGAACAGCGAGGCTGTACCCTCTCCATCAATGGAGTCCAGCACCGCCGCTAAGTGAGCCATCTTGCTCAACCGGTCAACAAAGACCACAATACCCGTGTTACCTGCCGAGTCCTTCGGCAGGCCAAACACAAAGTCCATACTCATGGACTGCCAACACCCGGTGGGTATTGGCAAGCTCGCCAGCGGCGCCGCCGCATGCGGCGCGGGTTTGACCCATTGACACGTCTCACACGTGCGCACATATGTGCTGACCCACTTGTACAGCTTGGGCCACCAGTAGATGGAGCTCACTGAGCTGTAAATCTTCTCGCGACCAAGGCGGCCGCTCGTGGGAGCGTCGTGAGCCTCATAAAGTATCCGATACTTGAGGTCCTCACCGTGAGGAACCACGACACGTGGGGGTCGTCAGAACCCGTGCTGTAATACAGCAGGCCACCATCGCAAGTGTAGCGATTCAGCCTCGCGCGCAAGCGCCCAGACAGTTTTGTCTTTGAGTCCTTGAACTCGACGCTCCCCATAGCGCGCAGCAATGCGATGCAGGGCTTGTCCTGTGCATACGTTGCTCGGATCAAATCCGTCACCAACGACGTCACCATCGTGACATGAGAGAGCCCATAGTCCGGCCGGCGCGACAGCACATCGGCCAGGACGTTCTGCCTGCCAGACTTGTACTTCACCTTGAAGTTGTACTCCGCAAGGAAGGAGAGCCATTGGACCATCCTCTGCGAGAGGTGAGGCGACTGTGTCGCAGTGCATAGTGACGCATGATCCGTGAAGACCACGAATGGCCTAGAGTCGAGCAGGTTCACCATGAACTTGATGAGAGCATACTTCATCGCAAATAGCTCCTTGTCGTGAACTGGGTAGTTATTCTCCGCAGCATTAAGCTGACGAGACTCAAACACGATCACGCGTTCACGCCAGTCGGCGTCCGCTTGTAGCAAAGCGCAGCCGATGGCAAAATCGGAAGCGTCACAGACGACGCTAAACGGACGATCAGGGTCCGGCAGCGCCAGTATCGGCGCCTGCAGGAGGCTCTTCTTGATCTGCGCAAACGCAGCCTTGTGCTCAGCACGCCAACACCAGTCCGCATCCTTCTTAAGGAGATTGGACAATGGCCTAGCCAGCTCAGCGTAGTTTTCGCTGTACTTGTGCAAGTAATTGGCGAGGCCAAGCCACTTGCGAAGGTCCTTCTGGTTCAAAGGAACCGGCCAGTCCACTATGGCCTTGACCTTGGCGGGATCTGCCCACAAGCCACGCTTCCCGATGAAGCAGCTGAGGAAGGGAATCTCCTCGGCACCAAAGACACACTTGTCTGCGTTGGCGTACAACTTATTCATGCGCATGCACTCGAGCACCGCTCGCAAATGCTCCACGTGCATCTCGACGTCAGTCTTCCCGTGCTCAGCACGACTGTGGACGAAGATGTCGTCGAAGTATGTCTGTGCATACGCCCGATGGGGCCGGAACAACTGCATCACGAGACGATTGAACGTCGCCGGCGCGTTCGACAGCCCTTGGGGCATAACGAGCCACTCCCAAAGCATGCCGCTCGGGGTGCTCACAGCTGTCAGCGGCACATCACTCGCTCGCTTGAGCAGTTGGTAATAGCCATCGACTAAGTCGAGCGCGCTATACATGGTACAGCCAACCATGTTGTTCTGAAGAACATCCTTCCTAGGAATCAGCATCTGCGCCGGGATCGTGGCCGCGTTCAGCTTATTGAAAGCATGAACGGCGCCACTTGCCGTTAGGCTTTCTGACACACAGGACGTCGGCGTGGAGTGCGGAGACTTGCTCTCACGCACAAACCCTGCCGCGTGCTTAGCACGGAAGAAGGCGTCAATGACGTCACACTCCTCCTTCGGCAAGGGCCACTGGCGTGTGACGCAGTACTTCGTTCCAGGAACCAGGTCAATTTCATGACGGACCCCTCAGTCAGAAGGGAGGCCACTAGGTGGCTTCTTTAAGACAACGTCTCCATACTCCTTGAGCAAAGGATAGAGGGGTCAGTCAGGTCCTTTAGGATCGATGACCCACTTTGCGCATTCAATCCTTCTTGGTCTCGGCTAAGACCGACTCGTCCACGAGGGACGACGAGTTCAACTCGTCTTCGGGTCGAATGATGACCACTTCGGCGAGCTCGCCATCCTTCAGTGCCTTCCCAAACTCGGCGACGAACATCTCGTCCAGCTCTAAGAGCTCGCAAACACTTAGCAGGTCATCGAGGTGTATACCTCTTTCAACCACACCCGTCACTCCGTCGACGAGAGTGTAGAGCTGCTCACAGCTCGGTCGCGAAGCGCCGCTCAAGACGGGCAGCGCCGTCGGCGCGATAGACACCTTGTGTCGCCCACTCCACGCTTTGTGACGCCTCTGCCTCGCCGAGGCATGTCCAGACGGTGACGGGGAGCTCACTGCGCCTTCGCCGCCTCTCGGGTGAGGGATTAGCCCAATAGGGCACCACGCAAAGCGTCGCGAGATCTTTGATCGCGGCCGGCACTTGCCGCAGTCGATGTAACAGCCTTCAAAGAAGGCTCAGTGTCACTTCGGACCCTCAGTGACTCGCTTGGTCCACGACCGACGTTGCTCAGTGGAGTACGTGCCACTACACAATTAACAGCCCTCAAGGGCTCAGTGTCCGAGACACTAAGCGACGCAGTCGGTCTACATCTGTCACCACTCAGCGGAGTACGTGCCGCCGCACAGCTATCAGCCCTAAAAGGCTCCCCAGGACTACAGTCCTTCACGGTGCCGTCCGCCAACTCGGACACACCGACATCTACTACCATGACTGACTCGGCCCAGTGCTCGTGCCAATAGCGCTTCTGCTTCCTAGATGGGGTGCGTTCATGACTCTCCAATGCTCCGCTAGGAGAGATGCGCTTAGCGCCCAAGGTCTTCGACCACCACTCGATCCATGGCTGGTAGGGCTTCAGCCACGCCAACTAAGGATAAGGTCATGCCTCAAATCCAGGTCGAGGACCAGACAGCGTTCCACGCTATCGAAGTCCAAGAACTTCAGCCCAAGGTCCATCGGGACCCTCGACACCGTGACACGGGCCCCACCGCGAGACGGATAGTGACCATGTCGCCACTT
The DNA here is from genome assembly GCA_011947345.1 of Phytophthora quininea. Taxonomy (NCBI): domain Eukaryota; phylum Oomycota; class Peronosporomycetes; order Peronosporales; family Peronosporaceae; genus Phytophthora; species Phytophthora quininea. Next base: position 34,319 of record JAAVTG010000376.1, read on the forward strand.
CGCTCTTCCAGAGCCTCAGCGTACCGCTGGCTACCTTGAACGGTACAGCGTCTGACATAGTTGCCAGACGCCCCAGAGTCTATCAAGACTACCCACGGATTGTCAAAGCCCTTGACGTCCACCAGGACGACCAGCAAGCTCGGCTTGCATACGCGTTCCGTGTTGTACTCTTCGGGCTGAGCCCTGCTGCCCCTCACATCCCACAGGCACAACAGAACTCAGTTTTTCCCCAGTAGGCCGCCCCGCGCCTACTGGGAGCCGGCGTTTCCTGCGCCGAGCCTGTCTGGCTCTTGGCAGGAGTGCGGCCGAGCTAGCCGGAGCGCTGCTAGCGCAGAGGACATGTCGGCCTCACGTGGCGGGTACTCCCGCACACATAGCATCGCCGGATGCCTGCTCGCTGCTTAGCAGCTCTGAGCTCCTCGGCTTCATCCTCAGCATAGCTGAGGTCCATGGGCTCAGGATCATTCGATCCGGAAGAGCTGGTGTTGGCACCGACTCGAGACAACTTAAAGTTGAACTCGGCATTCAGTGCCACACTAACGGCCTTCTCAAAGTCGGCCGGGCTCTGATGGAATACTTCCGTGCGAGCCACTCCAGCTCGGAGCCCTTCCATGAGGACGGTCACGGTGACCGCCTCGGGTAGAAAATCGCCACAATGAGCGTTCGTAGCTCTTGGACGTAGTCCGCCAAGTCCTTGTTACCCTGGTGGGTAGCAAGGAAGCGTGACCTCACGCGATACACCTGGTTTGGCGGCGAGATCACCTGAAGGAGCTTCTCTTTCAGCTCCTTTCAGGTCGGGAAGGCTTCTTCGACAAACGTCCCCGACGTCAAGGCCCATTCTCTCGCTCACCCTTCGAGCTTAGCGATCGCAAGCGCCACGCGCTGATTCTCCATTTGGTGCATGGCCGAATCCATGGCCATCTCAACCTCTCGGGTCCACGACAGGAGGTTCTTCCTCTCCTTCCCCGAGAAGGTCTTCATGCTCACGGTGAGCGGCTTCGCCCGCTGAGAGAGCGCTGCAGTAGCAACGCGCTGCTGAATATGCTCCAGCATAGCATATTCATACTTCGAGAAAGTCTCAAGTCGTGCCGTCACGGCGTCAGGCCCTTGTGACGAAAGGAGCTCCATGCCCTCAAGGCCCAGCAAGGATGCAAGCTTGTTAAGCGTGTCCTGCTGACTGGGAATCAAGTGCGCAAACGCTATTTTCTCCATCCTCACAGAGGTTCAGTCGACGACTCAGGAGTCGGATTGACTACTAGTGCTACCATGTGCAGCGAGGCTGCGTAGAGGTGCACGTGCACAGAGGAAGACGTAGGACTCCCCGAGTCTGTCTCTTTAGGCGTCCCGCCTTCGGTTCTATACAAGCACCAAGTACAGCCCCGTAACTAGGACTCGCAGAGTCAGTGTCCCTTAAAACAAGGATAACACTAATTAACTACAGAAATAGAACTGAACTGAAATATTTTATCTGACCCTGGTGTATATGTATAGACTAAACTATGTGACATAGTTAATCTAAGAGATATGTAAATGAGTGGCGGAGAGCCAGATGGCTACAGAGTCGAAACTCTACACACGGTTAAGAGTTTTGTGTAACCTCCAAAGTCAACGCACGGTTATGACTTTCGTGTAACCCCGTTGCAGCGGCGCAGCAAGCTGGCTTGTGTTTGGATATATGCACCTAATTGGGGGAGTCGAACATCCCAAAATGTGCTCAGTTTGAGGCGAGGTATCTGCTCAAACTTTGCGTTACTTCAGCTTATTTTGCTGTAAGCCACCTCCGGAGATGGCTCATGGTGAAATGAGCAGCTCATTTGGAGAAAGCTCATTTGAGGCTCATTTTTACCCAAAATAAGACAAAAATGCCTGATACTTGCATCGTTTTTAGTGGTCTATGTGCGGTACTTGTCCCCGATACCTTGCAGCACATCGCAGTCAAACCGAGTCAAAAGCCAATCCCCGCTCAATTCCCGCTCAATTCCAGAGTAGTTTCTGCTCAGTTCTGGGGCCATTTTCTGCTTAGAATTTTGTGCTCATTTCGTAAGGTTCGACTCCCTAATAGTTCTGCATCGTTCTTTGACTTGCTGAGGCATTTACCATGATATCATTTGATGCGTAATAGGTTTGTTCGGTGGCTACCATGTCTTTAACTTAAATACTTTATCGTTTTATTACTTTATCGACTTCAAAATTCTGGTCAATACTTGGTCCACAAGCCAACTTTCATGGTCATGAACTGGTCATAGTATTTGAAGTTGGGATGAGCAGGCATGCTCAAACGGGGCATTTTGAAAGTCGATGGGATTTGATGTAAAATGGGCAGACTTGGGAAACTTCAAAGGGGCATTGCACAGGAAATGTATAGAATTGCCAGAAAACCCTAAAAGGACACAGGCTTACGCATGGAAATGTAAGAGAGGTTAGCCTACGCACGCTCTGGTGGATCAGAAACTTAATGTTGTGCTATAGCTTTCTTGCTTGACTCCAATCTGTCCGCCAGCTCCATGACTTCGAAGTATTGACGCGCTTGCAGTTCTCCTTCAACAGCGTATGTGCTCAGTCGTCCTCGCTGTGGACCAGCTACTCGGTTTAGCGTACTGAAATCCCCTTCCACAGTATGAGTTCCTGGAGCAATACTTGCGAGGCCAACAGCAAATTCGGTGAGCGCTCCAAATTCACCACAAGGGTCGACTTTAGCCCACGCGTCTTCAAGCGACAGATCACCTTGATCCTTCACCTTTCTGCAAACATCACTCTTTAGCTTGTATTCGTGGATCAGGTTCTTGCGCTGGCTCCAGATCTCCTCGGTCGCCGATTCACCTAGGTGCTCTCGCAATTTTGCTGAATGAGCGATCAGCAGACGACGGAACGCTCCATCCGTACACTTCACAATGTCAATCGGTCTCGTTGGAGGCGCATCGCGGGTCTCTGCTGCAATATCGAGCTTGATATCGGCAATTCCGTCGATCATCACGGTCAGAGCTGTAGTAACAGCTTCCACCAAGCCTTGCTGACTCGTTGATTGCTGGGATTCAGTCGGTTCATCTACTTCATTGAGTTGTGGCATGTCTTCGTCCTCGTGGGAACTCGGGGTATCTTCGTCTACCATGTCCGCCAGATGCGCTAAAACTTCCAAAGCCTCTTCGCCGTCTTGATGCTTGTGGATGTTTGGTTGGTCCAGAGCCATGCCAGCGATACCCACTTCAGCTCCTTGACGACATGTATGAGCATTATGTTGTCCCGCAATCTTGTCGAATAGGTCTTTAGAGTGAAGGCAGCACCACTGCAAGTGATCAGAGACCTTTGCTGAATCGACAGTCGGCGCACCTTCGTCATTCGAATCGCTTTCAAATTTCAACGCCAGCGATAAGTGGAGTTCGTCCAGAGCAGCGTATTGTTCGCGCATAGTAACCGTCTTATACTGCAGCTTGCGAAAGCAGGCGCGGATCTTCTCGCTCAACTTGCAGACCACAAATAAGCATAACCACCATGCGTCACTCGATTTCGTGTAAGCCTTTTCGTCTTGGACAATCCCAAGACGAACGTAGTTCTTCAGCAGAAAGTGGCATGCATCGTGGATCGACTCCCAACGTGTCGGCGAGTATGTAGGACACAGACCCACCGTTAATCTCACGCTCTCATGTTTTCGAGTAAATGAGATTTCAGAACCGAGCCTGGAGCGGAAATTGACGTTGCGGTCAAGGACCCGAAGGAACTCGTTAACAACCAGGTTGAGCTGGTGACTTCCACACCAGTTGATGACTACGGATGTGTTACCAACAAGCTGAGCTGCATTTCGAAGTCTGGTTGAAAATCCCCGGTGGCGGCCTAACATGTTGGCCGCACCATCGCTCGATACACCAAGTAGATTTGGCATCAAATTTTTGCCTCCGATATCTTCTAGCAGCCCAAGTACTAGTTGAGCAAAATTGGCGCCAGTATGACCGAGTTGCCCCAGCGGAACGGCGAGCAGATGGACGTTGTGGACGCCCCCAAAAGTCCAAATGAAACTCTAACATCCAGGTAGCCTTCACGTCGGTGAGTTGCTGCATCGACCAGGATCGAGAAACCCCAGGTGTTGTTGAGAAGGAACCGAATCGCTGTCAAATTCAGAGCCACCACGAAGCGGACTTGTCGGCCGATGACATTGCGGTCTGGAGATCCGAGTTTCATGTTGCCCAAAACCGTGCCAAACTCGAAAAACATCTTTTCGGTAGCGCGAAAACTCACACCTGCCCTGATACAGCGCAGCACAGTTTCGAATTGTTCGCGGTTGCTAATGAACAGAACACAAACGTCCCTCGTTGTCTCCACAAAGTCTCTCGCCATCGTCACCTCTCCGATGGTTGCATCCACTTGAACCAAACCAACTCCTCCATCATCGCTGTTGCAGAAGAAACGGCGAATGATGCTGACAATCCGGAGGAACCTCAAAGTCGAAGGCAGGTAAAGCTGGTAGAAAATGTTCTATCATCTTTGGGAGAAAGAACTGCACACGTGCGCTTACGTCTTGAAGGGCTTGGAAGGCTTCCCATTTACGAGGATGTTGACTCTCCATATGCGCTGTGATGTGGTCTCGCCGAAACGATGTAAAGATCTGAGCTTTCGATTTCTTTTTCCGCTGCTTCTTGTTCAGAAGTGACCCAAAAGCCGAAGACTTCGATTTGTCCTCATCTTCACGCCCAAATGCAGTACAAAACTGGCAGATGGCCTCAATAACTTCAAAATCTTTGTAGCTGAAGGGGCGTATCCCCAGTTCGTTGACATACTTCGGCAACCAGTGTTGCCGTGGCGCTTTCTTTTCTCGATCGTGCATCGCAACACCTCGTTGACGCTACGCCGAGTGGAAGAAACACGGTTCTGCTTGGACTTGTAGGGACGTTTCCCTTTGGGGGTGAGTGGCGCGCCATCCGAGGCAGCGTAACGACTCCTTCTCGATTCTGGATGCACGGTAAAACGGATAATGAACGTTGACAATGGACAACAGGACGAATGTGGCATGCTACAGACAACAATGATTCATGTTAGTAGTTCATACTAATGGCGTTAGCTACGTTGGAAGTAGCTCATACTAATGGCGTTAGCTACGTTGGAAGTGGCTCATACTAATGGCGTTAGCTATCTGGAAGTAACAGCAATTGTAGCCTGGAGAGCTCCTTCAACAGCCTTGAATCCGAGCGGCAAAATGGGCACTCCTGGAGAGTTTCAAAAGGGTTTTTGGCTTTTTATGTGCAAAATGCCCCGATAGAGCATGCCTGGGGATGAGCCGTCAGTTCGACACAGCAGATCCCGGGGTTGATCCCCCATTGGAGTCGGTCCGGCTACAAGTCCTCTCCGACTTCTTGGCCAGGATGAACCCCTGTGAGCTATTCACGTACCTAGCTGTCGTGGCGCTGGCTGCGAGCTCTGCTGTAGCTGAAGACACCCCAGCCGTGGCACCAGTTCCCAACAGAGGGCCCATTTACTACGGCAGACCCAACAACGGCGGCTATCCCTGCACCATGGCACCTCCTGCCTCCAACAACGGCCCAATCTACTACGGCAGACCGAATAACGGCGGATACCCCTACACGACTGCCCCGCCCAAGATCGATCAGTCAACGAGCGGAAGCAAGCCAAGTATCAACGCGACGGAAACTCCAGCTCCAGGTGGCTACGTTTACAATGGAAGACCAAACAACGGTGGATATCCATACACGACTGCTCCTAAACCTGCAGAGAATTGAACTCGTCGAGTAGGACAACGTACGCCCTTACACTAAGACATTGCCCTGCTCTTTAAGACCTGCTTCCTTGCAGAGAACCGGAACTATTGTTGTTGTGGCATTTACTACGTAGGTACCGGCGTGGCCAAGATATCTTCAGCGACAGGTGTCGTCAATAGCGTTGAACTCTGTGCGTCTATCTCACCCACAACTGCAATTCATCACGAATACTTACTACACTGTAGTATAGTTCGAGTGTGGCAGTGTTGCTCAATTCCTGGTGCAGTATTCCTGTGGAATGAAGACATTGAAGCAACAGCACTGGCAACAACCTGTTGCTATTGCTTCTGTTTACTGTTGCCAAGAGCGAGCCGACACGTGCAAATCTCCTCACCAAGAATTAGTAACCTGTACATTTGTGGAGCTCGCGGGCGCTCTGTAGAGCCGCTGCAGACCTCCCCCACGTCCGAGTGAACCCCACACCAAGGTTTCGGGCCGGTAATGTCGCTACAGACTTGGAAGTATGGAGTGCATCGTATACTTTTCCCGACTACTTCTCCGGCAATTGTTGCCTTTTCGTCGGACGTGCATTTTCCACAGTGTACGATATTTGCCATTCGTTGAATATTTTGCTGTACTTCTTTCGCTTCTGTCGTAAATGGACTGTGGATATGCTGGCGAGTCGTCAGCCTCTATGATCCACAAAAGAACAGAGCACGTCTCTACAGTCTGCCTTGGACAGGCGTATTTCACTGTGGGAACGAACGGGTTTTAATAGTTTTGGTAATACAGTGTAGCCACCTTGCGATCTATTCCCGAGATACTCCTTCGATATGTTCGATAGGCTACTACCGATGGAAAATCTTACACGATCGAAGCCTTGGACGCCCACAACCCCAACGATTGTCTGTCCAATAACAAATCGTTCGAATGGAAGACGTATCCACTTCGTTGCATCGAGGTGTTCGACGCCGCCGTTGCTGGGGTCGGTAGCTCATTTTCCAACTTACTTTGCTTAACGCACAAGTATCTCCACCACCACCAAACACTGCTACCCCGCCCCTCTTCCCTAGCAAGATGAACCTCAGCAAACTCGTCGTGTACCTGACAGTTGTGTCGCTGGCAGTGGGCTCCCTTGTTGACGCTCAAGACGTAAAGCGCAACCTGGGCGCCGGTGGTGGACTTCCTACCGTGAGGGCCACCACCATCATTGGTGCTCCGACGCACGATACCAAGCAGCCTCCAATCACTCAGGGTAGCTATTACCATGGTCCTCAAGGCCCGGTTACCCAACCATCAGGCCCGGTGAACCAGGTCCCAGTGCCTTGCAACGGAACAAGCACTGTCGGCAGCGGCTCGACCCCGGGCGTTCCGTCCACCGACATCCCGGCCACGGACATCCCCATCCAGCAGGGTTCTCAGCCGTCGCCGCCGTCGTCGCACGGCAGCGGCTCGACCCGGGCGTTCCGTCCACCGACATCCCGGCCACGGAAACCCCATGTCAACAGGGATCGGGCTCGTCGGGATCTTACGAGGGTAGTTTGTCGTGGGGTTCATCCTCTGGAAGTTACTCGGTTGGTGAACCTGTCGTTGGCCAGGTTGACCCCTCCGATGGCTCGGCCACTCAATCGGTCACCCAGTCGCGTTTCCTACGATTCTAGACGCAGGATTGGTAGACAGCAACAAAAGCACGTGCTAAGGATCTAACGCAGCAATTTCCTCTAAATCATTTGCGTACTAGCGACAGTGTCGGGCTTTCTTGAATAGCACGAAATATTGACAAAGTGATGACCACCGTTGCAGTCTCGGATCCTATCCCAACTGTCCCGGTCGTGATAGTCGAAGATCATTTCGATGGAGCTCGTAGCGACTGCAAAATTAGACGACGCCTGCGTTGCCGCCAAAACTGTGGCTCGCGCAGCAAATGATGAAGCGATAGACCCTGCGTCCAGTAGTTGCCAGCTTCCCACCACTCACTCTGATACATTTTTTCGGTGTTGTGCAATTGAAAGGGGTTTCCGATACTACTTCACAACGATAGTTCCCGCACCACATTGCCACAGTGATCTTTGACGCCACCGTCCGTCTCGAAGCTCACGCATGCCTAGGCATCCGTCCGGTGTCTGTCTCTTTTCGGCGCCTCTGCTATCCGAGCGTAGCACTGCAGGCGGACACAGCGACACATGGTGCTGTCCGAGCAATTTATTCAACGGATGGCTCTGTGTAGCAGCCACAAGCAGCTTGCGGCACAGGATGTTCGTGTCCACACTCCATGCAGGCGCTTTCGTAAAGGTAACCAGCGTGGGACGTCGCGGTGAGCTGAACTGCGGCTCGATGGGGCCCAGGATCGCAGAAAGAATCGCTGCTCACCTCGGCTCACTTTCCAATTTGCCTCGCAATTGTCAGCATCCTTGCAGCAGCGACTTCAAGTGTTCTTCACCAACTCAACGTTCTTCTTCTCCTTCAACCTCGTCGACCCCGTACAGTTCCCAGTCTCTTGTCCAAGATGAACCTCACCAAGATTATCGCTCACCTCGCGCTCATTGCGGCGGCGATGGGATCTCTCGCGGAAGCTGGACACTACGCCGGTCAGGAGCAAACTCAGCAAAGTATCTCTGGCGACGATTCGTACACTACGGGCAAGGCGAGCACCTCTATTCCAACGACTCTTACCCCAACGGTGACCCCAGTTGCCACGACCATTGGTCCGGCGGCAACTTCAGCTGCAACGACCTCGGCCCCGTCGGAGACTCCAGCTGCTTCCACGATGGCCCCGGTTGCAACCATTCCTGTGACGGCGGCCCCAACGAGTAGCCGCGATGACAACACCGGTGGCATCACCGCACCATGCCCGGCTCAATCAGCTCAGGAAGACACTCCTTCTCCAACACCTTCCCAGGACTCGATTCCATCGCCGACGGGACCTTCGAAGGACGACAACAGCAACAACTACGACAATAATCAAGAAGGCTACTCCCGAGGAATCTTCACCACCCCAAGCACCAGTGGCTTCAATAAAATCAAAGGGAATGCATCAAGCAAAGCGGACCATGGTAATAATGCCAACGGCATTGGCAGTGTGTCTGGTGGCGTATCGGGCTCTGCTGCAGGCGGCATCGGCATCGGCGGCAGCATCGGCGGCGGCATCGGCGGCGGCGTTAGTGGCTCGGCTAACGGTGGTGTGTCCGGCGGGGTGTCGGGCGGGGCTGGCGTCAGCGGCCAGGGAGGCGTCTCTGGTGGAGTGAGCGGAGTGAGCGGCGGTGTTAGTGGCCTGCCGGTGGCATTGGCGGCGGCGTGTCTGGTGGCGTATCGGGCTCTGCTGCAGGCGGCATCGGCATCGGCGGCAGCATCGGCGGCGGCATCGGCGGCGGCATCGGCGGCGGCGTTAGTGGCTCGGCTAACGGTGGTGTGTCCGGCGGGGTGTCGGGCGGGGCTGGCGTCAGCGGCCAGGAGGCGTCTCTGGTGGAGTGAGCGGAGTGAGCGGCGGTGTTAGTGGCTCGGCTGCCGGTGGCATTGGCGGCGGCGTGTCTGGTGGCGTATCGGGCTCTGCTGCAGGCGGCATCGGCATCGGCGGCAGCATCGGCGACGGCATCGGCGGCGGCATCGGCGGCGGCGTTAGTGGCTCGGCTAACGGTGGTGTGTCCGGCGGGGTGTCGGGCGGGGCTGGCGTCAGCGGCCAGGGAGGCGTCTCTGGTGGAGTGAGCGGGTGAGCGGCGGTGTTAGTGGCTCGGCTGCCGGTGGCATTGGCGGCGGCGTGTCTGGTGGCGTATCGGGCTCTGCTGCAGGCGGCATCGGCATCGGCGGCAGCATCGGCGGCGGCATCGGCGGCGGCATCGGCGGCGGCGTTAGTGGCTCGGCTAACGGTGGTGTGTCCGGCGGGGTGTCGGGCGGGGCTGGCGTCAGCGGCCAGGAGGCGTCTCTGGTGGAGTGAGCGGAGTGAGCGGCGGTGTTAGTGGCTCGGCTGCCGGTGGCATTGGCGGCGGCGTGTCTGGTGGCGTATCGGGCTCTGCTGCAGGCGGCATCGGCATCGGCGGCAGCATCGGCGGCGGCATCGGCGGCGGCATCGGCGGCAGCGCTCGGCTAACGGTGGTGTGTCCGGGGGTGTCGGGCGGCTGGCGTCAGCGGCCAGGAGGCGTCTCTGGTGGAGTGAGCGGAGTGAGCGGCGGTGTTAGTGGCTCGCCGGTGGCATTGGCGGCGGCGTGTCTGGTGGCGTATCGGGATCTGCTGCAGGCGGCATCGGCATCGGCGGCGGCATCGGCGGCATCGGCGGCGGCGTTAGTGGCTCGGCTAACGGTGGTGTGTCCGGCGGGGTGTCGGGCGGGGCTGGCGTCAGCGGCCAGGGAGGCGTCTCTGGTGGAGTGAGCGGAGTGAGCGGCGGTGTTAGTGGCTCGGCTGCCGGTGGCATTGGCGGCGGCGTGTCTGGTGGCGTATCGGGCTCTGCTGCAGGCGGCATCGGCATCGGCGGCAGCATCGGCGGCGGCATCGGCGGCGGCATCGGCGGCGGCGTTAGTGGCTCGGCTAACGGTGGTGTGTCCGGCGGGGTGTCGGGCGGGGCTGGCGTCAGCGGCCAGGAGGCGTCTCTGGTGGAGTGAGCGGAGTGAGCGGCGGTGTTAGTGGCTCGGCTGCCGGTGGCATTGGCGGCGGCGTGTCTGGTGGCGTATCGGGCTCTGCTGCAGGCGGCATCGGCATCGGCGGCAGCATCGGCGACGGCATCGGCGGCGGCATCGGCGGCGGCGTTAGTGGCTCGGCTAACGGTGGTGTGTCCGGCGGGTGTCGGGCGGGGCTGGCGTCAGCGGCCAGGAGGCGTCTCTGGTGGAGTGAGCGGAGTGAGCGGCGGTGTTAGTGGCTCGGCTGCCGGTGGCATTGGCGGCGGCGTGTCTGGTGGCGTATCGGGCTCTGCTGCAGGCGGCATCGGCATCGGCGGCAGCATCGGCGGCGGCATCGGCGGCGGCATCGGCGGCGGCGTTAGTGGCTCGGCTAACGGTGGTGTGTCCGGCGGGGTGTCGGGCGGGGCTGGCGTCAGCGGCCAGGGAGGCGTCTCTGGTGGAGTGAGCGGAGTGAGCGGCGGTGTTAGTGGCTCGGCTGCCGGTGGCATTGGCGGCGGCGTGTCTGGTGGCGTATCGGGCTCTGCTGCAGGCGGCATCGGCATCGGCGGCAGCATCGGCGGCGGCATCGGCGGCGGCATCGGCGGCGGCGTTAGTGGCTCGGCTAACGGTGGTGTGTCCGGCGGGGTGTCGGGCGGGCTGGCGTCAGCGGCCAGGGAGGCGTCTCTGGTGGAGTGAGCGGAGTGAGCGGCGGTGTTAGTGGCTCGGCTGCCGGTGGCATTGGCGGCGGCGTGTCTGGTGGCGTATCGGGCTCTGCTGCAGGCGGCATCGGCATCGGCGGCAGCATCGGCGGCGGCATCGGCGGCGGCATCGGCGGCGGCGTTAGTGGCTCGGCTAACGGTGGTGTGTCCGGCGGGGTGTCGGGCGGGGCTGGCGTCAGCGGCCAGGAGGCGTCTCTGGTGGAGTGAGCGGAGTGAGCGGCGGTGTTAGTGGCTCGGCTGCCGGTGGCATTGGCGGCGGCGTGTCTGGTGGCGTATCGGGCTCTGCTGCAGGCGGCATCGGCATCGGCGGCAGCATCGGCGGCGGCATCGGCGGCGGCATCGGCGGCGGCGTTAGTGGCTCGGCTAACGGTGGTGTGTCCGGCGGGGTGTCGGGCGGGGCTGGCGTCAGCGGCCAGGAGGCGTCTCTGGTGGAGTGAGCGGAGTGAGCGGCGGTGTTAGTGGCCGGCTGCCGGTGGCATTGGCGGCGGCGTGTCTGGTGGCGTATCGGGCTCTGCTGCAGGCGGCATCGGCATCGGCGGCAGCATCGGCGGCGGCATCGGCGGCGGCATCGGCGGCGGCGTTAGTGGCTCGGCTAACGGTGGTGTGTCCGGCGGGGTGTCGGGCGGGCTGGCGTCAGCGGCCAGGGAGGCGTCTCTGGTGGAGTGAGCGGAGTGAGCGGCGGTGTTAGTGGCTCGGCTGCCGGTGGCATTGGCGGCGGCGTGTCTGGTGGCGTATCGGGCTCTGCTGCAGGCGGCATCGGCATCGGCGGCAGCATCGGCGGCGGCATCGGCGGCGGCATCGGCGGCGGCGTTAGTGGCTCGGCTAACGGTGGTGTGTCCGGCGGGGTGTCGGGCGGGGCTGGCGTCAGCGGCCAGGAGGCGTCTCTGGTGGAGTGAGCGGAGTGAGCGGCGGTGTTAGTGGCTCGGCTGCCGGTGGCATTGGCGGCGGCGTGTCTGGTGGCGTATCGGGCTCTGCTGCAGGCGGCATCGGCATCGGCGGCAGCATCGGCGGCGGCATCGGCGGCGGCATCGGCGGCGGCGTTAGTGGCTCGGCTAACGGTGGTGTGTCCGGCGGGGTGTCGGGCGGGGCTGGCGTCAGCGGCCAGGAGGCGTCTCTGGTGGAGTGAGCGGAGTGAGCGGCGGTGTTAGTGGCTCGGCTGCCGGTGGCATTGGCGGCGGCGTGTCTGGTGGCGTATCGGGCTCTGCTGCAGGCGGCATCGGCATCGGCGGCGGCATCGGCGGCGGCATCGGCGGCGGCGTTAGTGGCTCGGCTAACGGTGGTGTGTCCGGCGGGGTGTCGGGCGGGGCTGGCGTCAGCGGCCAGGGAGGCGTCTCTGGTGGAGTGAGCGGGTGAGCGGCGGTGTTAGTGGCTCGGCTGCCGGTGGCATTGGCGGCGGCGTGTCTGGTGGCGTATCGGGCTCTGCTGCAGGCGGCATCGGCATCGGCGGCAGCATCGGCGGCGGCATCGGCGGCGGCATCGGCGGCGGCGTTAGTGGCTCGGCTAACGGTGGTGTGTCCGGCGGGGTGTCGGGCGGGGCTGGCGTCAGCGGCCAGGAGGCGTCTCTGGTGGAGTGAGCGGAGTGAGCGGCGGTGTTAGTGGCTCGGCTGCCGGTGGCATTGGCGGCGGCGTGTCTGGTGGCGTATCGGGCTCTGCTGCAGGCGGCATCGGCATCGGCGGCGGCATCGGCATCGGCGGTGCGTCCACAGGCAAGAATGGTGCCAGTGTGAGCTCTGGTAAAGCTTTGACTACGTCAGACTCTGACATTTCGTGGTTCTCCAAATGGTGGACAACGAAATCCAAGTCGTCAACTACTGCGAATACTCCTTGCCCCAACACTTCGAAAACCTCGAGTAAATCTTCCAAGTCCACCAAGACGACAGCTCAGTCTCTGCGTCAGTAAGCAACGAACATGTGGATGTATGCTTGGCTTAGCAACAACTTCGTAAAATGAATTCTTTGTTTTCAAATACTTTCTTGCCGAGAGCATTTATCAGACTAAGATCACCTTGTAGGCAAGAGCGCAGCACTTGTGTAATTTCGGTCATGTCGATCGCGATATGATCGGCGTGACTTGGTTAGATGCGAAGCTGATACTGTCCTGCGCGAGTGACGTAGCGCACCCACTTGGTGGTAGGGTACGAGCTCTTCTCGAACACCTTGAGGAATCGTACATGCAGCCCAGAGGACGTGAACATCGGCACTTGGAACTCAATCTGGAGCGGTGGGCGAGCCCACACCTTCTCCTTGGTGCCTTTCATCATTTCGACCTCCGCGTCCAGCATCCGTTCCAGCTTTCCCTGAAACTTGCGAATGCGCCACACGATCGCGTGGTTCTCAGGCTCATGCTTCGCCCTGCCGATCGGAACATTAATGCGAGCTCGAGCTGTATTCGGAGGACACTGTCGAGACAAGAGAGAGTGAATTCTTCGCAATGTATCTGATCAAGACAGGAGGACGTACCGGGATTTTGATGACGACGTTCGTGGCAAACAACCGCGGACTGAAGAGCGAGGCCAGCTTCAGCGTAACAGAGAGGCGAGTCGTGCCTTGTTCCTGGTAGGCTGGCATGATCTTGAAGGGGAGGTTGATGTTCTCGGTGACGCGGTACTTCATGAGCTCAAACTCTCCATCCGGCGGGATGAACGTGATGGTGCGGTCGGCGTCAAACTTGCCCAGACGCACACAGCGATGAAACGTGCAGTCGTCGATTTCGACCTCGCGGGATCCGCGCTTTTGGCCGGCGACTTTGGCAGCGGGCGCGTCCCCTTCTGCATGGTCAGCTTGTCGTTCAACCCGAGTTTGCACTCGGGCATGCCCGTTAGCAGCGTCTTCATGACCACCTGACCCGCCACTTCATTGCGTAGCACTGTGCCTGTGGACGACATGAGGAGGTTGACGCTCTCGAAGACGTCCAAGTAGACCTCATTTCGCTTGTAGCGGATCCCTCGCGACGCCAATCGATGGCGCCAGTGATCTGCGACGTCAGCTGCGAAGGTGGAGCTCCACCAGGGTTCTCGGGCGTCTAAAAATGCAATGGAAGCAAATGTAAGGTATGGATAGTTGTTGTTTTTTGCGTAAGAAAACCCACCGCCAAGGACGAGCCGAGGTTAATGAAGAGCTTGAGCACATCGCTGGAGCAGTTCTGAGGGTACCCGTGGTCCATCGTCTCGTCCAGTAGCTCATATACGAGCGTAAAGTTGTCTCGGATCGTATCCTGCAGTTCGAAGCAAGCTGTTAGTATTTGTATCACTAATGTTTTATCTCGTCTGGATCTACCTCGTTGTACTTCTTGCCGAAGTACTCTTTAAAGATTATGTTGAGCTGGTAGAGGAACTGGAAGACCAGCGCCGCGTTGATGTTGGCGCGTGACACCGCCACCAGGTACAAGTTCTCCTGCCGCGTGTACAGAAATGAGCAGCCGTCGATGACCTTGACGGGCGGCAGCGTGCCCGTCTCCTTGGCGGCGATCACCTGCAGCCGGAAGTTGTCGGCGGCGCGGCGGCTCACGTCGTCTCGGTAGAAGCGGTTGAGCACCACCTCGCCCTTCTGGCTGATGAGGAACAACGCGCTGATCATCTTGGTCTGCTATCCACGCCGCGCGTCCAGGACTGCGGGGTCGCAATCATGAAGAGGCGCAGAGGTTTTCTTTAAGATACTTCCACGAAAGTATTCATCTGTATAGTATTTCTAAGCCTAAATCACAGTGGCCGAACTGTTCTGACTGCGCATCAACATTGCTGCCAATCGGTGGCGCATAGATCATTCGGTGACACATGTTGACGCTGTACTTCGGTGGGAGTAGTCTGCTAAACACGCACTTTCGCCACCATTTCGCAATTGTCAACAGTCTGCACCCGCCACCATGGCCGAGCACAAGCAGTACCTCAAGGTGTCCAATGCGCCGCCCGTGTACACGTCGGCCGAGGAGCTGAACGCCTACTTCGGCCAGTTCGGCGGCTGCTTCGTGGCCGAGACGCTCATCCAGGCGCACCACAACCTCATCGACGAGTACGTGCGCGCCACGCAGGACCCGTCCTTCCGCGAGGAGCTCGAGCACTTGGGCCGCGACTACATCGGCCGCCCCACGCCGCTGTACCACGCCAAGCGGCTTACGGAGCACGCCAAGGGCGCGCAGATTTGGCTCAAGCGCGAGGACTTGGCCCACACGGGCGCCCACAAGATCAACAACGCGCTGGGCCAGGCAGTGCTGGCCAAGCGCCTGGGCAAACCCGCATCATTGCTGAGACGGGGGCCGGCCAGCACGGTGTCGCCACGGCCACGGCCTGTGCTCTGCTGGGGCTGGACTGCGTCGTGTACATGGGCTATGTGGACACGCAGCGCCAGTCGCTCAACGTGTTCCGCATGAAGATGCTCGGCGCCAAAGTGATTGCGGTCAAGAGCGGCTCGCAGACGCTCAAGGACGCGGTCAACGAAGCCATCCGCGACTGGGTCACTAACGTGGACAACACGCACTACATCATCGGCTCGGCCATCGGCCCGCACCCGTTCCCGACCATTGTGCGCGACTTCCAAGCCATCATTGGACGGGAAATCAAGGCCCAGCTGAAGGAGGAGATCGGACGTCTGCCGGACGTCATTGTGGCGTGTTGGAGGCGGCAGCAATGCTATCGGCATGTTCCACCCGTTCGTGAAGGATGAGAGCGTGGACATTTACGGCGTTGAGGCTGGCGGTGATGGAGTCGACACGCCTAGACACTCGTCGACTCTGCTCGGTGGCCGGCCTGGTGTGCTGCATGGCACGAAGACGTACATCATGCAGGACGCTGCCGGACAGGTCTTGGAGACCCATTCGGTGTCTGCTGGTCTAGACTACGCCGGTGTTGGTCCCGAGCACGCGTTCCTGAAGGACACGGGCCGCGCCAAGTACGTCAGCGTCACTGACAAGGAAGCTCTTGAGGCCTTCCAGCTGATTTCACTCCACGAAGGAATCATCCCGGCGCTCGAGAGCTCCCACGCAGTATACTACGGCGTCAAGCTGGCGTCCACACTCCCCTCGGACAAGGTGGTGGTCATTAACATCAGTGGCCGTGGCGATAAGGACATGCTGCAGGTGGCCAAGGAGCTCGGCGTCAACCTGGACGACGACCTCACCGACAACTAAGTTAGCAAAAACGAAAAACTAACAAACAAAATGAGTTGCATTAACAACAGAGCTAATGTAATCGCCCTTCATGCAAAGAATGGGGAGTACCTGAGTAGATTCCTGCTAGTAGTAAAAAAATTGTGGCTTTCGGAAACGCGTCCGTCGGTCCTGCAAAATAATCATGTGGTGCCCTGGTCGACTTAATGCTGGCGCCTCGGAGTGCTCGGCGATGACCCAGACGCGTTGATGCCGTTGGTGTCATCCTCATCGAGATAGCTGCCGTCTGGGATCGGTTCGTAACCGTCCTTGGAGCTCTCTGCGTCATCGGAGCTCTTCCCCCACAATGTATAGAGCAGGAAATACAGCACGAAGATCTCCACGAGATGCTTTGAGGCCACAAACAGCCACCACCACTTGGACTCGAGATACGCGCCTGCTCGATGGAAATGTGCGAGACTCACGATCGAGTACACCAAGAAGACTGCGTTGGCGAGGAGGAAGAAGGCGCAGATGGACGTGGCCCAGTTCACCGCCTTGATTCGGTCCGTTGTGTCGATCTGACTCACTTCCAAGAAGGCCTGCAGCACTGTCTTCATCCTGAATGAGTACACCAACACCGCTGCCAGAGATCCCAGCGCCAACAAACACATGACAACGTCGTCATAAATCATGAGCCAGTACGAGTCCTCCTTCTTGGCCATGAATACCGCGAAGCCTATCGCCTGGATCGCCATAATCGCCGCCAGCACAAAAAGAAAAGCCTTAACGGGTGGGAGCGCACACTTTCGTGTGTAAAGAGCCTCCTCAGCATGTCGGCCCAGAAGACGACGATGAGCACGAAAACGCTGTAGAGCAGGAAGGACCCCAGCAACTCCACAGCTTCCGCCACCAGGAATTGCACCCAGCCGTCGTCGCCTGCCATGAGCCTTGAAGGCTCCACCAGCACTGACTGCACCCCATAAGGAGTGGCGAACCACACCACGCGCGTCAATGCAGACAGCCCCATGAGCAAGTAGAAGCCGAGCGTCGCAGCCTGGCGGGACGGCGACTGCGCGTGCATGGCGAATGCCCATAAGGAGAAGAAGCAGGCGACTCCATACGCCACAGCCAGTGCCGTGTCCACTTGGCGGTAGCGGAACTCGAGGTGGATCAACGGGGCTGTCGTGGCAACAATTAAGATCAGGAGATACGTTAGTAAAAGGGCAGGTAGCGTCCGAACCGCCGTGAATTAGAGGCAGATTCCGATACGGGAAGAAAGAGGAGAAGGAGGCGGAGAAGTGGATGTATGGGGGACGTACCATGAGTGCCGTCGTCGAGCGGCAGCGTCGCCGCGCTGGCGTCCGTCATGATCGGAGAGTGGAATGCGTTTCTAATACCAAAATTGAGCAAAACCCTCTAATGAGGAAGGATACGGTATGTATCCTAAGATGGATACACTTTCATGCTGTTGAAGCTCGAGGCGTTTGTCGGAGAAGCACCTCGGCCGTTCTCAGGGCAGGGCCAGGAAGCAACAGGCTACTTCTGTAGGTAGGTAACGCTCGTGGTGCAGGACTTGCTGGACTGTTTTTTCAGTGACGAAAACACCAGTGAAGAGAACCGTGCCCTTGGTGTCGTGGGGGCATCATTGTTTATCATCGTCGCGATGTGGTGGTCCGACGCCACGATGGACGTGAGCGTGCTGTTGTGCATGTGCTCGGCCGCTCCAGAGAGCTTGCTTCCGATGGCATCGGGCAGTTATCTCGACTAAAACTGCTGCGATACGTTCGGAAGCGAACTGGCAACGATAATGGAGACCTTGGCGTCGAGACCCTCAGCCACTGGATGCCAGCGACTGCAACAAGTCCCTTATCCACCGCTGTCGCTGCGTCATCCGCAGCGCATAAGAAGCCGACCATTAAACGAATGAGATTTGCGTTTATTGCTTCGCATTAGGTGCTTGCAACTTCCTTTCAGTTGCAGGCGTCTCGACAAAACGCTTACTACTAACTTTGCCGGTCTGAACTCGGTCGGTGAATAACTTAAATACGCCGCACACGCTCGCGCCACCCCCAGCGACAACAAATTGGTCGAAGGCACAGACGTCGCTTGGGTGGGGATGGCGCGGATGATGAAGACGCCTGCAACTTGGGCGATGAACTTGAGCGTGGGCGTGGCCGTCACATCTACTACGCTAGGTACCGCAGCGCGGTATGTGGAATGGAGATCCGGACCTTACTCGAACGCGTTGCTTAGCGCCTCCATCCACAGGTGCATCTCGTCCTGCGACCTTGCCTTGCACGTGAGGTTCTTGGTGATCTTGCCAGCCGACGTGGCCACAGCAAACTCGCAGGTGGCCTCGCTGATCTTCTCGGCATGCGTCACGTACGCGCGGCTGAGCGGCACGGCCCACGCGTCCTCCGTGTCGTAGACGGTAAACATGTTGCCCTGCATTACGCAGAAGCGCGGTCGCTTGATTTCCTGTCGCCGACCTCGAGCCAGCCGCTCTTGTCGACGATATTGCACTGCAAGTCGAGCTCCGAATCCGAGTAGCCCGCAGAGAGCGTCGAGGACGCGGTGCTCGTCGTGCTCGTGTTAAGCGACTCCTGACGCTTAGCCAGCGCTGCTGCCTCGTTGAGCCTGTCCACCCACTGCCTGCAGAGCGTCTCGTTCTTGGCGCGCACGTCGATGATCTTGCCGCTGACGGCGTACACCTTGAACGCAATCTTGCTCTTCTGCGAGGTCTCGACGTGGGCCACGCGCACGGCGCCAGCCGGCGTAGACTCGCTCTTAGTCGTGAACATGTTGTCTCCTGGAATGGGCATGAGCGAGCTCGGACACGAACTGGTCCGTCGGGAACGTGTCGTAGTACGTGAGCAGTGCGCCGTCCAGCACAAAGTGCTGGTTGCGCCACTTGGAGAAGCGGCCCGACTTCATCCAGAGCCAGCCGTGGAATTTCTCGCCCGACGACTTGCGGCCAAAGTGCATGGCCGAGCCCTGCGTGCTCTGCACGAGCATCTCGATGTCCACGTTCAAGCCCGGGATGCTCATGCCGTTGCGACTGCGCGCCCGACGCGACGGACCCGCCGAGTTGCTGCGATGGTTCATGCCAAACAAGCGCGTGGGTTTCTCTTCTGGACCTGTGGGAAATCTCCTGAGTCGACCTGTAAGTCCCGAAGCGTCCGAGTGCGATTCCTCGCCTTCTTGTGCGCGACGCGGTCTCTGCCAAAGTGTGTGCTGCCGATGCTGCGGGGAAAGTCAGCCAGGTAGCCGGTCCGAACAGCCCTAGTCTCTCCGCGAGCAACGATTTGCGAACTGCTACTATACAAACGGCAAGTCTGTTCTGGCGCGATTTAGCAACCGTTGAATTGGCCCATCTGAACCGCTTTGACTCGCGCAGACTATAGAAGAATCGGCGCGAAGAAATTAGCGTAGGTTTTGACGTCCTCGATGGAGACTTTCGCGTCGCCGCATTGACGGCGGCAGC
The DNA here is from genome assembly GCA_011947345.1 of Phytophthora quininea. Lineage (NCBI taxonomy): Eukaryota > Oomycota > Peronosporomycetes > Peronosporales > Peronosporaceae > Phytophthora > Phytophthora quininea. Next base: position 53,896 of record JAAVTG010000376.1, read on the forward strand.
AACTTTCCTGCTTCTGGTCCTGAGTCGTGGTCCAGTATTGCTGCGACAGCAGCTTGTTTGCAGCGCCTGCTGCTAATAAGAGAGACTTTCCTCCTGGGGAAACGGCAGAGGTGGCTTTCAACGCCATTGCTTTTCGGACTTGCTCAGCGACGAAAACGCCGTTGCCGCCATGGTGTGATCCACCCAGCTGGGGCTTGGCGCCGCGAGCGCCCTATGCAAAGGCACGTAGGCGCGAGTAATGAATCGCTGCGCGTCGGCCGCTTCCCTGGGAAGGCTCTCATCTCGGCGCGAATCGCGCGTGACACCTTGTCCTCAGGCGATCCGTCAGCAAGGGCCGAACACAGCCCGGAAAAGGTGCGCGGCTTGCCCACGTCCAGCGTAAAAGAGGGGGCCGTCTCGGTCATAGCGCCGCCCAAGTGGACCTCGTGGGGGTCGGTCCCCGCACTGCAAGATTGCAAGTCACGGCGGGGCCAGCGGCTTTGGACACAGAGCCCGCGCGTCTGTGCGTGCGATTTGCAAGCTTCAGAAGTGTCAAACTTGGCCTGCAACGGTTTTCGTCGCCATCGTCCGACCCTTTTGGAGCAAGGTGGACGTTCAATGAAGGCGCCAGCACGGCGCGTTTAACGAACCGATCGACGACGCGGAACTAGCGCATGTCGGCAGCAGCTTGAAACGATGCGTTCCGACACTGCTGACTGAGCCCTTGAGTGTCAATTGTGATCGTCAGTTTGCCAACTTTTCCTCTGCATCTTAGTTTTGGCGGCAAGTACACATGTAGCCATCTTCAAGAATAAGCACTTCAACATGTGTCACCTTCCTTTGACTCATTTGCCTCCAAGCAGCCAAACGGAACTCCACCTGCTTCGGAGACTTGTCGTGCCTGACACCTCTACACAGCTGAAACCGAGTCATTAAGGTTGCCACCCTCCGTGAGCTGCCGCCTGCTGCTGCAAACATCTTGCCCCAGCGTGTGGGTCGGTCGGACCATTCGTCGGCCATGCAGAGACAGCGCCGCGGAGTCGTGGGCTGCACCAACCTGCCTGTGCTCACCCACCATTGTGAGGCCCAAGCCAGCGCTCGCCATCTGCACCGCCAGCCGCCTCAGCCAAGAGGCACTCGGGATACGACGGAAGTCACGCAGGACACAAAATTCAAGCGAGGTCCCAAGCACCGAGACAAATTCAAGCTGCCGCAGGTATCATCGACCGGTGGAACGGACAAACCTCTCGGGGACAGTGCGGGCCCAAGCGCAAGCTCTCGACGCCCGAGCCACAGCTTTCCGAACACGAGCAGGCCGAGGTAAGTTGGTTGCAGTGATTTGCTGCTGGATTGAGAACTGACTGCACCAAGCCGGGAAAACTAAACTGTGTTTGCGTTCTATACGCCACGATGATGTTGTTTAGCACGTGCTCTCGGCCTCAATTGCGACGCACGAATGTGCGTCCAAATCCTTCAAGCATGAATATTGGTACACGAGTCCCGTCGGATTCGGCTCGAAAAAGTCGGTGCTGCTGTCGGCGCTCAAAGCTCGAGACCCAGGAGGATCCGGCGTCATCACGTGCCAGCAGCTCGTCGAGGCGTTGCAAGCAACCAACTTTGGTCTGAGCGAGTTCCAAGCTCGCTCGCTCTTGACCGACTACGATGCTCGGCTCAACGTTGATGACGCCGCCAAACTACCTTACCGCAGCTTTGTCAACCACCTCCAGCTACCTGATGATCGTTCAAACCAACCTGCACAAGACCCGACCATCTACTACCAGGAAAGCTACGTAAATCGTGTGCGAGCTCATGCTGCCCACCTCCTCGAGACGATTGCAGTTAGCAACGCATCCGAAGTCGAGCCTGCTGTTGTTTTGCCTCCTGTTGCCAACGCCAAAACAAGTCCACCTCGAAACGATGGTGCGGTTCAACTTGCTCTATCGTTGCTATCGTCAACTCATGGCATGCTTTGTTGTCTTGCAGACGTAGATCGTTTGTCCTTCGAGTTCGACAAAGAGCGCAAGCAGCGCCGAGCAGAAGCCAGGTCTCGAATCTTGCTGGCTCATATCAACAGAATCGAGGAGTTTTCACGGCATCAACAGCAGGTTGCCCAACAGCACGAAACCTTGAGGCTGGCAGCCAAAGCTTTACATCGGCACGCTCACTTTGAGCATGCACTCGAAGAGGTAAGCAGCTCTCTACACAGTTCTTCGCGTGTTGCTCACAAAGCTTTGGAAATCTGCAGGAGAATCGGCGACTGCGTATTGCCCAGCGAGACGGCAAAGGGCTCCTCCGCTCTCCGACCGCCCAGATGCACCGCAACGTCAGCAAAGACTCCATGTTCTCTGTCGAGCCCTTGTAAAATCCACAGCTACTCACAATAACCCCCTCCGCTTAGTTGTCATGGCAACCCAAGAGGTCTTTGACGCCGCGACGATTTAGTCGCTGGTGATGTTGCATCAGCCGAAGTCGGCGCTTGTCACTGATAACCTCGGTCGAATTCTGGTCCAACAACTCTTGCCGAATTTCGTGTTGCAGAGCGTTGAGGATCTCCGTCATCTTTGGTCGGCGTTTGGGGTCCGAGTCCAGACAGCGTGTGATAAGAGCTCGGCGGCATGGTGAACACATCGGTGGGATTGTCGGCCGCAAGGCTCCTCGAGACACGCCCATCATAATGTCAATGGTCGTGTAGTCCTTGGGGAGGTCGTGGTACGGTTCACGTCTGGTCTCGAGTTCTACGAGAATAACACCAAAGCTGTAGCAATCGACTTGCGTATCGTACCGTTCTTCGCGAAGAATCTCTGGCGCCAACCAGTACGGAGTGCCTACAATCGTACTGAACAACTTCCCAGGCAGCAATTGCCGCTTTGATTCGCCAAAGTCCGACACCTTGCATGAATAGGTGCGAGTACACAGCAGGTTTGAAGACTTTAGATCGCGATGCACGAGCGGAGGATCGCAATTGTGCAAGTACGAGACTCCCTGCGCTACATCGGTAGCGATCTTCAGCAGCGGGTCACTCCAGGTCAGCGTGATCGAACTGTGCAAGAGCGACGACACGTCGCCTCGTTCGAGGTACTCCATAACAAGACCAACGTTAGACAAGTTGTCGAATGTGGCACCGATGAACAGTACAATGTTCGGGTGTCGAAGGCAAGCCAACAACTCCACCTTACTCTTGAAAGCTGCCAGACCTTCGGCCGTCAAACAGGATTGCGCCAACCGCTTGACCACCACATCTGTCTGATGATACTCCCCACCAGAACCTCGCCATTCGGTGTCTTGGCAATGATTTCTTTTAGTTTGAGGTCCGCAAACGGGATTGCTACTGTCATGAACAGCTCCATGTCGCCAGTGGCACTTAAAGCTCTCTCCAGAGCTTCCTTTTCGTCTCGAGTCATGAGGTTACGATTCTCGAGCCCGATCTGTTTCACCGACAAGTCCAGCTTCAGCGTCGTGTTAATCCGTTCAGCTCGCACTTTGGACGCATAAGCCATTCGAGCTGCACGGTCTTCTGAATACGTCGCTGTGAGGGTAAAACAAGTCGGTAGGAACACACACAGGAAGAATAAGAACGCCTCGTTACTCATGACGCGTCTGCTTGATGAAATCAGCGGCGTCGCGCCCACAAAGCACAACATTAGCGTCGTAATCCACTCCGCTACAGCCAGCAACAGCACATGAGTAAAATCCAGCTTCATGGCCACTGCAACGATGCCAGCAAACGCTGCGAGAACCGCCAGCACGCCCATCAACAGCGAGTATGCCAACTTGCTATCGTATAGCTGCACCCACGACAACAAGGTCATGTTTTCGACGCCAGATATCTTCATCCACTCCGTGGCATCATACCACGATGTCGGCATGAAGGACTCGGTACCGCACACGATCCCATTGCCTAAACTCTGCTGCAAGTTTGTCCGCATCCCCATTAGCTCGTGGTGAACAAACACCGCCAACCCAACCGACCAGCACAAAACAATCAGCGACGCAATGACTTTCCAATGTCTCCGGATGTAGTACACGCCGATCCGCAGTCTCATGGATCCTTCAAAGTATTTCAACGGCAACAACCCGTAGATCACTGCAAATGGCGCAAAGCCCCAGAGCAGAACCGTCAGGCCGTTGTCATTGGACATGGGCTCGACAAAGCTCACACAGCTCGTCTCTGTAGTGTTGTCCGTCTCTGACGGCTGCTCTTGTAGCAACGTCGTGAGTAGATCCACCCAGGCAAAGTCGTTGCCCGAGGGAGCGATACACGTGTCTTCAAACCTTTTAAATAAGAAATAAGCAGCCCCTTCGAAAGCCACAAGCGCCAGCATGAGTCTGCGGGCCACTGGGAAGTCCACAGTGGACGAGTAGAGCTGGTACGACTCCTCCATGCGCTCGTCGCGGAAGTGGTTGCTCAACAGCTTCAGATCCACGCGAGGGTCCATGTGCGCCTGCCAAGCGGAGGAGCTCGCCCCAGAGAGCAGCTGAACCCTACTAGGAGTTCTAGAATTCTGTTCATTCGCGTTAGAAGTCGCAGAAGACGACGGAGAAGACGAGCCCGATGGGGAGAACGACTGGTTACGCGGACTTGGGCGGTTGTCTGGCGTGGCTACGCGCGTGTAGCTGCCGTCCTGGTCCACGTCCGAGCCCTCGGAGACGTCCAGCCGCTGCTCGGCCATCGTAACCAGTTTGGTGGAATCGTTTTCTAAACTTTAGATCTGGCACTGATACTTTTTGCGCAAGAGGCGGTCACAAGCCGAGTCAAAAGCGGTCGCCGAGGTTAACTAGTAGCGCTCTCGCCATGACGACGCGGCCGATCCCCATCGGCGGCAGCGGAAGCCAGCGCAGCTCCCCTCTGTCCCGCAGCCCCGACAGCAGCAACCTGGTGGCCCACTCGCTGCCCGCCGACATGCACCACGTGCACTTGAGCCGCTTCATGATGTCGGCCTCGGGTGCCAGATCCAGCGCCTTGCAGCCGCCACGCGCTCCACTCGTGGGCTCCATGCCTGAGCCAAATTTCCTGCAACTGGACGGCATGCCCGATCTGTCGCTGCCGCCGCCCGCAGAACGCACAGAGAGCTCTCCGCCCAGAGCTCCGGCAGTCGTACAGGTGGGTGGAAATGTGTACATTGGCATGTCTAATTGTTGCTTTCTAATTGGGATCAACGGTATTATGTGTCGGCTACCGGTGTTTTGAGCAGTTCGCGAGCTCCTGTCCTGGAGACATCGGCTTTTTGAGGCAAGGGAACCCTGTGAGAGGCTCGTGGACGCCGACGCTGCAGCCATACCCGTCCGAGCACGAAGATTTCGATCTCTCCAAGTCGCCGGCATTAGCGGCCATGTCGGCGCTGAGAGACAGAGACGCAGCGGCACAGGGCAACGGCTCGTATAGGTCTTCTTCTAGAGCAGGAGCATCAGCGACGCCCTCTAGACATTACTACGCGTCCGACGAGAGCTCGTCCTATGCGGTGAGCGCAGAGTTGCTGGAGCGACTGAGCATCACGTCGGAGGAGGAGGAGGACACAGAAGACCGTGACGAGCGCTATCGCGTGCCGGGCTATGATTCACAGGCCCCGGCAGATACGAGACGGCGGGCCGATCGGCGCGGGTCTTATGGCAGCATGTCGGACGGCGGCGATACGGGCATCTTTGAATTCGACCAATAGACTCGACAGGGATTGTGTAAAATGAACTTCTTCAAGACATACATCAGGGTGCTGAGGCCTGGTTTCATGTGCCTCGATAATAGGAAGTAGCAACACAAGCAATCCAACCCCAAGAGCGATTGGGGCAGGCATTGAGAGCAGTAAAAGCCTTCGTGACGACCAACACGAGGGGAATCACATGCAAGATCTCAGCTGCAGAAGCATTCGACCGTCACCGCCTGGGTTTGAGGAAGCGACTGGCAGGATCGAGCTACCGGTAATACAAGACTTTGACAATGGTAAAGATACTGTCGACCAGCGGAAACGAAGTGTATTCGTCGACATCGTTGGGCGGTAAGAGTTCTTGATCTCTTGTCAAGACACTCGTCTTGTAGTCCTTTAGCTCCCAAGACTCTGGATAGTGCGACGCGATTGCGTGTGAATGATCAGGGACTTGCGGTTGCCAACACTATTTAATATCCCAGGATCAGCCACAACCAGCTTCCAGCTGTCCTGGAAAACTTCAAAGCGCGTGGAAACCTGCAAACTCTTATCCCGCCGCGCTGCCTTCTTCTGCCAGCACTGCCTAGCAAGACAAGAAGTCTGTTCATATCGTGTACGCTGACTCAATGTGGCCTTCTTGTCCATGGTGTTCGTCGAGCAGAATACTAGTAGGTGACATGTTGAGGGTTAACCGTACAGCATTGAAAATCGGAACCCATGAAAATCCACCCGGCGGGGCGACGTCAGCGATCCCATTCGATCTTGACTAAGCCTAGTCCACCGTACCCCACATCATCCCTCCCGTACCGCCTATCGTCTCCTCGCTTTTCAAACACTTCTGAATTCACCTACGAGCTTCCTTCCACGATGCCGATCATGCTGGACGTTCACTTGCTCCACGGACAGCCCGCCGACAGCCCAGAATTGGTCCCGTTCTCCAAGATGCCTCCAGAACCAGCAAACGATGAGGTGAACAGCGTCGATCGCTGGCAGCAGCTCCGGACGCGGATGCAGACATTGACACGCGGTCTAAAACGCTGCCGCGGTCGTAGTCTCGACGGAGGTCCGTCTCAAGACGACGCGATGTGTCGAGCATCCATTCTGCACAAAGACTTCTGGCTGGAGGCGCTGGACGAGCAGCACCGCTACGGATTCCACCTGCGAGCCTTCCACACGGCCTGGAAGACCGAGATGACGCAGACTCGAGCGAGAAGCGACAGCGCTGACGCCTCGTTCTTCCACTGGCTCGATTACGGCAACGGCAAGCGGTTGGAACTGCCTGAATGCAGCCAGCAGGAGCTGCGAGCCACCAGAGTCGAGTACTGCAATGCCAATGAACGCAAAACCTACGAACTCAAGTTTGTTCAAGAAGACAATGATACCGTGCGAGTGCACTACGCGGCATCAGACCTTGTCGTGCATACGGACGAGCGAAGCAAATGGATCTTCGTAGTAGACCTAGCCGGACGCATGTATCTCGGTCGCAAGCGCAAAGGCCGCTTCCACCACTCCAGCTTCGTGTCGGGTGCTCCTATCTTCGCGGCGGGTAAAATCATCATCAAACACGGCACTATCGTCGCCATTGAACCTCATAGCGGACACTTCAAGCCGAGTTTGGAGAATCTATCGGCGCTGTGCGCCATGCTGGCGAACGAGGGCGTGGATATCGACTCCGTCGCCTTTATCAAGCCCAAGAAGTGGACGTGCGAGTGGCCATTCCCTCCGCAACCAGACCTTGAACTTGAGGACTTTGCTGGCGCTTCGGATACCGAATACGGCGGTGATAGATCCGACGCGGAAGAACCGGAGTTGCTGCTGCCAGCGCCAGAGAATGCGTAGTGTAGTGTTTCGTGTGTATTTATTGACAATGGACCTGGAATAAACGTATCCTATCGCCGCTTGTACTCGCACGCCTTGAGTTCAATCGGCCCTGCGTCCTGCGGCTTGCGAGATGGTGACTTGACGAACTCGAACAGCACAAACATCTTATTGCGCTCGTCCTTGTTCTTGCAATCGAAGCCCATCGTGTGTATCGCCTGCACGAAGCCGTCGATGCCTCCGAGCGCGTCCGTCTCGAATCGACTCTTCACTTCCGCCACCTTCAACACACCTCCAGGCTTGAGCACGCGGTATACCTCGCGAATATACTCGCGAACGCTCTTCCCCATCAACGCCAAGCAATACACGCCAATGTCAATGCTGTTCTTCTTCAACGGAACCTGATCGCAGCATTAAAAAATAGCACGTAAACTCCAGAAACAATAGCAAGGAAAAATTCTACCCAACAGAAAACTCACATTGCCGATGTTGCACGCCGTGACGATCGGCTTGCGGGACACCAAGTCGAACGAGTGCACCTTGTTGTTGACGCTCTCGGCAAGTCGCGCATCTCCGCAGCCAAAGTCTGCCACAATTGCTTTAGGGTGTCGTCTGCAGAAGCAATAATTATACATCAGAGATATTCTACTCAAATCTGCAAGACTTGGACGTACTTGACGTAGTCGATGAAGGTGTCGAGAGGATTGACGGGCCATTTGTCGGCCTGTTCTCGGAAGCCCTGGTGGTACACGTCGAAGAGCTCTGGGTCCTCCTGGAAGGTCGAGAACGAGTTCTCTCCCGTGCTCGTGTACAGCTGCTCGTTGAGCATGCGAAACTTGCCGCCGTCCAGTCGGCGCCGCATCTCAGCCAGTCGATCGCTGGCCGTCAAGTTCTTCTTGCTCTTTTGAGCGTTCTGTTGGGCTTTGTGCTGCGATTTCGACACCACTGCGACCTGCTTTGTCTTGACTTTGTTGCGCACCTTCTTGCTGCCATTGGCGCCGGCCGGTTTGCCCTTAGCAGCACTGTTCCCACGACGCTTCTTGCCCATGTCCACGGAAACGATAATAGTGACAATGAAACGTGACACTCGAAAGTAAGCACCACGTTGTGCACTTACTTTTGAGTATCATATCATTAGGGCGAACAGTTCCACATCGGACCCGACGATGGTGTTCAACGACGGCGAAGCTTCCCAGGTTCGTAGTGGTCTGGCACCGGTTGCTCGTGCATTGAGCTTTAAGCGCTAGGCTGACAGCGATACTTGACGAAAGGCACCAGCTTTCTAGATTTGCCAGTACCTTGGATGCATCCAGCGATCCGTTGGCCTGCCGTTGGAGTCGATGGTGCTTCTGGGGCAGAACCTGGCGGCGTGAAAGCGAGGACGACGCTGGGCACGAGATCGACGTACTCGACGCAATATCTTCGAGAACATTAGCCCTGAAGGACGAGGTTTGACTGCTCGACTGCGGTTCAGCTTCGCCGTTCCTCGTCCGTACGGTCACCATGGGAGCTTTCGCGTAGAAATATGCTGCCAGCATCGGATGCTGTGTTGACATTCTTTGTCGAGTTTTCCGTGTACACCAAGCAGACAAGTAAGCAAGTGAATTAAAGACGAAGGAAGGCAAAGGCAGCTCTTGAGCACACGTTCGACCCAAATGTATCAATACGTGACGAACGAGACCATAGGCATGGTGACAGATTCCGTGGAAGAACCACAGACCCCGAAACGCTCTGTTGGACGCTCATTCTCCAAGATTCCACGGCGAGAGCAGACCAGCAATGCTGGCCGTCCATCGAGATGAAGCCAATTCGGAGCTGGAGCAGGCCTGGATGGAGGCCGCAGACGCCGGCGATGTCGCTGCGATACGGTCTCTGCTGGTCGCAAATCCCTTCTTGCTAAACGCGCGAGTACACCACCAGGTGGGGTTGAGAGAGGCCGTGGAGCGACAATGACCACTAATGGCAATGACCACTAATGGCAATGACCACTAACGGCTGGGCTTGTGAGAAGACATTCAAGCAGTCAACGGCGCTGCACTTGGCCGTGTGGCGAGGCCGCAGCGAGGCGGTGGCATTCCTCGTGGACCAGGGAGCGGACATTGAGCTGCAGGACCAGGTAGGCCTTCTACGCACAATGTAGACTGACACTGCGAGCCTTAACGTTCTATCTGATCACCAAGTCGGGTATGACGGCACTGCAGGTCGACGTGATGCACGTCTGCCTCCAGAAGATGCGGCCGATGACGCTGCGCCGCTCGCACTGCATCGACATCCAGTCTCCAGTCGCGGTGAGCTGTTCAGGACGAGCACTACTGTAGCTACGAGTTCCGTCTCACACTTTATTCACTGTTGTAGCTGGCTCTGTCGAAGCGAGAGCAACCACGCGACCGATCCTCGTATCGGGATATCGACACAAGTGTGCTCGATTTGCTGCTGGACAACCACGTGCGTCGACCAGTCTAACGAGGTAATCAAGCACAATCAATTTGAGTGCTTGCCTTATTGCTAAGCTAGGAGGAATATTTCTGCTAGGTTGGAGATACGCCGCTGCTAAATGCCGTCGAGTACGGACTCATCAAGCACGTCAAGAAGCTGCTGGCTCACGGAGCCGATGTCCACGCTCAAGACCGAGCCGGTCGGAGCCCGATGGACATTGCCGGCGAACATGGGTTCGTGGACATTGTGGATGCGCTGGCGGAGAAGTGTCCCGAGCTGGTCTCCAGTGCCGGGGTAGAGTCTCTTCCTCCTTTCTTCAACAGAGCGTTGTAGAGGGGAGACTTGGGTCCTGTACTAACTTCATTGTGCTCAGGACAAGACGTTGGTGATGGCAGTCCGGCACGAATTTCCGGACGTGTTGGAATCGCTATACGAACGTGTGAAGAGCACCCTCGGCGCAGATGCTAGAACGGAGGTGAGCACATTCTCCTGTACTTCCTACACACTTCGAGAATTCATCGTAATACGCGTGTATGCTTCGTTAACAGCTTGGGGACGCCTCCTACACACCGCTGTCGAATACGACGCTCAGGCATGCGCAGAGTTCCTCCTAAAACGAGGAGCCTCGCTCAGTTGGAAAGATGCCAACGGTGAAACTGTGGTGCAAGTCGCTTGCTCTCTCGGCCGTGTGGAAATTCTGGAGCTGCTACTACAGCACGACGCCACAGGCGAAGTTGACAATGTGGATCTGGGTAGTGTGGCAGTTCTAAGCCATCGTTTCATCCAGATTGGGGTGCTTGTAAGTTGTGAAAGCAGTATCAGCTTCGTACCCGGCGCTCAGGTACGTTTCCGGTGCTGGTTTGTCGGGGCGGAGTGTGCTAGCAACTGAATTATTGCTTTCAGAAGTCCCTCCTCCCTGTGGTCGTTAGTATCAAGGTGATGGCGCAATTGGACATTATTGAGGTGCTCATACGGGACGGCGCCAAGTTTCATTTTCCAACCAAGCAAAGTCGTGACTCGGTACTGCAACAAGAGCGATAATTTTTTGTCGTTTTGCTGGGTGTTGGTTTGAACCTGACGCTTTCGCTCTTGATACTGCGCAGGTTGCACCGCTTCTAGCTTGCTGGTTGCTGCGTGTTGCACCGATGCAACAAGTGGGGAAACTACTTGTGGATCTCGCAAACTCTGGCTGTATTCTTCACAAAGTGAGATTTCTAATTAGTTTTATTTTTCCTGTCTATTTTTTTATTCAATTCCTCTTGTTTCATTGTAGCAGCTGAGCAATGCCGTCTTGGCCCTCGCTTGGCAAGGGTACGTCTACGAAGCTCTTCTTCTGACGCTGCTGCTTCTTTTCTCGCCAGCCACGTCCGATGTAAAGCTGGTAAGTACAATATAAAGCGCTTTATCCTTGAGAAAACCCTGGACGTAACACTTGTCTTATTGGCCAGGCCCTTGTCGTCGTTAACCCGTGGATGCGGCGATATGCGGCGAACTTGGCGACGCGAGAACTTGTTGCGGACGCGCTGAGCTTTTAAGGTGTGTTTGTTAATGCGCATGCCTTACTTCAGGAAGTAAGAAGTTTGGAGTGGTATCCTACATTTCCGTGTTGTAAAAGAAATGATTAAGATGTTAGCTTGCAGCTTCGGCTTCGACGCTATGTTTTTACGCGTTGGGGGCTGGATGAGGGGAGGAGGGATAACGCGGTTGCAGGGGCTCTTGGTGATTGGCGTGCGCACGTAGTATAGTTCTCTCTCAGCTCCCTCCGCCGCGGTGGCGAAAGTCACGCACAAGGCAGCAACGACGACGACGGCCGAAATCGTGACGAAATTCATCCTTGTTTTTCAGTTGCTCCTTCTAGTTCCAATTCTGAAGTGAAACTCATGATGCTTCTCGATATGATCCATGACCACATGGCGATTATTGTTTGCATTATCCAAATGCTTTCCTCTAGGATTCGCCGCGCCTTGGGCTTGCGGCAAACAACATCGTCGAATGAGATCATGAAGTGACGGTAAACATTTTCGACTACAGCAACGAGGTAAACGAAGTCTGGCCAATGCTGCCGGTATGCAACGAAAACATGTTTTTCGGTGTCGTGATATCTTTGACACTTCGAGTAGTTGCGGCAAATTGTTGCAGTGATATTAGACGCATTCATCGCGCTACACGACAGGCTCGCAGTGTGGCAATTCGGTAAGTGGGGTGCTATTCGAGCTACCACTCCAAACTGAACACGCTTTAACAACAGTTTCATCAGAAAAATGCATTGGCCACGACACTGAACACAACACTACGGCTGCTAGTATGGATATGGCGAGCTAACATTTTACTGACGGAGAGACTTCTGGGCTGACTTGTTCGCCGGGTTGGGGCACGGCGTCTTCGCAGCGGACGTCCCAGCTGTCTCGGGGTGGGGCACGGAGTCTTTGCACCGAACGCCCCAGTCACCTTCTTTCCGATTTGATCGCCCTTAATGCCCCAGAAAGTTGTGTAGGACTTTTCGTGGTCGCCATTTTCTGACGAAGTCGACGCCCCAATAGTGTGATCACCGCCAACACCAGCATGAGCACCAGAGCCTGCGTGAGCACCACCGCCAATTCCTCCACCGACACCACCGTTAACACCGCCGCCAATGCCTCCTTCAGCCGCCGTGGACACCACCGCCGATGCCTCCTTGAGCACCGCCGTGGACTCCTCCGCCAATCCCGCCGGCGACCGATCCGTGAGCACCACCGCCGATCCCGCCAGTGACCCCGCCACCAACACCACCGCCAATGCCTCCTGAGCACCGCCGTGGACTCCTCCGCCAATCCCGCCGGCGACCGATCCGTGAGCACCACCGCCGATCCCGCCAGTGACCCGCCACCAACACCACCGCCAATGCCTCCCTGAGCACCGCCGTGGACTCCTCCGCCAATTCCTCCTTCGGCACCGCCGTGGACTCCTCCGCCAATTCCGCCGGCGACCGATCCGTGAGCACCACCGCCGATCCCGCCAGTGACCCCGCCACCAACACCACCGCCAATGCCTCCCTGAGCACCGCCGTGGACTCCTCCGCCAATTCCTCCTTCGGCACCGCCGTGGACTCCTCCGCCAATTCCGCCGGCGACCGATCCGTGAGCACCACCGCCGATCCCGCCAGTGACCCCGCCACCAACACCACCGCCAATGCCTCCCTGAGCACCGCCGTGGACTCCTCCGCCAATTCCTCCTTCGGCACCGCCGTGGACTCCTCCGCCAATTCCGCCGGCGACCGATCCGTGAGCACCACCGCCGATCCCGCCAGTGACCCCGCCACCAACACCACCGCCAATGCCTCCCTGAGCACCGCCGTGGACTCCTCCGCCAATTCCTCCTTCGGCACCGCCGTGGACTCCTCCGCCAATTCCGCCGGCGACCGATCCGTGAGCACCACCGCCGATCCCGCCAGTGACCCCGCCACCAGCACCACCGCCAATGCCTCCCTGAGCACCGCCGTGGACTCCTCCGCCAATTCCTCCTTCGGCACCGCCGTGGACTCCTCCGCCAATTCCGCCGGCGACCGATCCGTGAGCACCACCGCCGATCCCGCCAGTGACTCCTCCACCAACACCACCGCCAATTCCTCCTTCGGCACCGCCGTGGATTCCTCCGCCAATTCCTCCTTCGGCACCGCCGTGGACTCCTCCGCCAATTCCGCCGGCGACCGATCCGTGAGCACCACCGCCGATGCCACCAATACCTCCTGCAGCCGATCCTTGAGCTCTTCCGTTCACGTCTTCTTGAGATGGCTTCGACGGACACGGGGTGGAGCCATCGCCTTTGTTGCCAGGGCTAGTCGTTGGAGCAGTCGTAGCGTGGGCTCCATCTTTGATGCTTCCTTGAGTTGGCTGCGAGGTAGTGCTGTCGCCCTTTTGATTGCTTGGGATGGTCGTTGGAGCAGCCGTAGCTACCGGATTCGTTGCAATCGGCGTCGTTGCGGCTGGTGTTGATGTTGGCGCCTCTGTCGTAGGAACAGGAATTGATGTCGGGGCTGCTGTCGTTGCAGCAGGAGTTGTCTCCGGGACCTCGGTCGTTGCTGCTGGGGTCGCAATCGGAGCCGCGGGCGTTGCGACTGGGGTCACCGTTGGGGCGAGAGTCGTAGGAGCAGGAGTGCTCACCTTGCCCGAAGTGTACGAGTCGTCTCCAGAGACGCTCTGCGGGGTTTGGCCGCTAATGTGGCCAGCGTCCGCGAGGGATCCCATTGCTGCGGCAATGAGCGCGAGGTGAGCGAAAATCTTGGTAAGGTTCATCTTGGACAAGAGACTGGGAATTGGACGTAGACTGAAGACGGAAAACGTTGAGAGGGTGAACAACACTTGAAGCCGCTGTTGGGATGCTGACAACTGCGGGGCAAATTGAAAAGTGGGTCGACGAGGCAGTGATCCGCGTTTGGTGCGGGTAGTAGGCGAGCCTCGAGCCGCAGACCGGCTCACGCGCGCCGTCACACAGTTGTTGCGGCCTTTACCTGCAGTACGACAGAGCACTCGCCCCATTATGGAGTGCGGGCGCGAGCATCCTGCGCCGCAAGCTGTTTGTGGCCGCCACATGGAGGCATTCGTTGAAAAGCTATTATCGCTCGAACAGCGAGTCGTTGCCCTCTCTGTCGACCACCCTGCCAGAAAGAGACAGACACCGGACGGATGCCTTGTCAAGCATGGCTTTGAGACAAAGGTGGCTGCAGCAAAGACCGCTGCAGCCTACTGGTGATACTCCGCACCGGTAGTCAACGTGGTGTCGGAGACCCTTCTCAATCGCACAACAACGAAAAAGTGTACCAGGGTGGCACGGTACTGAACGCACTGTCTTCAGAACCACATTTTCTGTTGACAACGTCGTCTGTTGTCGTCCACGAGGCTCCATCAAAATGATCTCGACGTTGGGCAGCTACCGCCACTTGGTGCCGGACAGTTGGAACGGGAATAGAGGGACTGAAGCGAGGATGGTCATCACCTTCGCCATGTGTCGTGAATATTTTGTGGTGGTTGATTCTCTGCTGGAAAACGCCTCTGACGGCACAGGTAGGCTCGTGGTGAGCGGGCACCTGGTTGACGAGGATCCTCAGCTGCAGCTATGCTGGATACTTGTTGCTTGTTGGAAAACGATACGATGGAGAGACACAGCCCGAAGGCAACCATAGAATACATCATGCTTCTGTATGAATTTAATCAAAAGAGACTGCAGTGAATGGCCATCGCCATTGGCATGTGCCGCGAAGTTTTCTTCCTTTATTGGATTCTCTGGAAGAGAGGACTGTCAACTGGTTGAAGATGGTGACCAACCTCAAAATGGTCGACGAGAGATGACACACTCACCAGAAATTGTCCGCTATATATAAAGCAGTGTTGGCATGGAGCAGCTTTGTTTAGCAGCACTTGGATGCCTTCTGGTTGATGTAAAGATGATGATCCTCGACAGCGTCTCGGAGCGGCTTCGCTCCAAGCATGTCCGCACATTGGAGCTGCTGCAGAAAACCCTTGACGAGAATGTCGAGCTCCGGGAACAAGTAGCAAAGCTGCAAAAGGTAGGTAGTGCGCCAGTCACGACTGCCAGCGTTGTGCTAATAGTGCCTTATACAGGGGACACTCAACCTCGGTCAAGGCTTGCCACGCTCGAATCTCTCAGCTGAATTGGAAGCCGAGATCGAACGACTGAAAGAAGACCATGTCCACAAACACAAAGAGGTCGAGGAGGCTGCAAGTGCAAAACTTGCCGAGCAGGCGCGCACTGTCGAGACTCTCACCGCCGAAATCAGCAAACTTCGAAACAACGTGATCACTTTGGACGTTGCATTGCGTGACGCTCGGGATACACTCCGACATGAACGGCAAGAGTGGAAAGGAGAGCGAACACAGCTAGAGGCGACAATATCTGAGGCCTCCAAGACGTTGCCTCCTGCCAGCCCGACTCGTATCAAAAACAACCAGCAGCCTACACAGGTGGAGGTCGAGGAGGAGAAGAGCAAACAACGTCTGGAAGCCGAATTGGAGCAGGTCCGTCAAGACATTGAAACTGCACGTCGGGCTGCTGACATAGCGAAATCCGACTTTGACCACGTTTCCAAAGAGGCCACAACTCAACGAGAACAAATCGGAGCTCTGCAGGCTCAACTCGCGACCATGCAAGCCAGTCAGAAGACATTGACGGAGGAACTCAAAGGCTTACGAGAGCGCAATCGAACTCTTGAAGATAAAACCAAGGAGCGACCGACGAGCACAGCGTCAGCAAAGCTTCTGTTGCAGCAGAAGGCGCTGCTCGCACAGATACAGGAGACCGAAGAACGCCATGCCAATCTCCAAACTGATCACCAAAGTCTGCAAGATCGCGCTGCTAAGCTCCAACAACAGCTCACGAACGAGATAGCAGAGAGGAGAGCCGACGTCCAGGGAGCAGGCCTCTTTGCTGTCCACGTCGAACTGAAAAGAGAAAACTTTCAACTGCGGGCGCAGGTCGAAGAGCTCAAGGCACTGCAGCGACGCTTTCTAACGACAGCCAAGAAGAAGACAATGAGTTTCCCGTCGCTTTAAAATCAGCCGAGCTCAACTGTCTTGATCTCAACGTTGCCGTTGTGTTCGCTCGACAACTGCAGCTTGGAATGCAATAATCCGACAGCGCTGCTAGACGTTGACACCCAAAAGACTATCATGAATGTTCAATACCGCACACTTGCAAACGAAAAGTTTGATCGAATGCATTGATCACGAATTACATGTACGCACAGCGGGCTTACTGCTACCGCTAAAAACACCTGCTATTACGCACCAACACGAGCTCCGACACCCACACCTCCCACGCCAACACCTGCCTGAACGCCTCCGCCAGCGTGGACACCACCTCCGACACTAGCGCCACCTCCGACACCAGCACCGCCGCCAACGCCGCCGCCAGCGTGAACACCACCTCCGACACTAGCGCCACCTCCGACACCAGCACCACCTCCGACGCCGGCACCGCCGCCAACGCCGCCGCCAGCGTGAACACCACCTCCGACACTAGCGCCACCTCCGACACCAGCACCGCCGCCAACGCCGCCGCCAGCGTGAACACCACCTCCGACACTAGCGCCACCTCCGACACCAGCACCACCTCCGACGCCGGCACCGCCGCCAACGCCGCCGCCAGCGTGAACACCACCTCCGACACTAGCACCACCTCCGACACCAGCACCACCTCCGACGCCGGCACCGCCGCCAACGCCGCCGCCAGCGTGAACACCACCTCCGACACTAGCGCCACCTCCGACACCAGCACCGCCGCCAACGCCGCCGCCAGCGTGAACACCACCTCCGACACTAGCGCCACCTCCGACACCAGCACCACCTCCGACGCCGGCACCGCCGCCAACGCCGCCGCCAGCGTGAACACCACCTCCGACACTAGCGCCACCTCCGACACCAGCACCGCCGCCAACGCCGGCACCGCCGCCAACGCCGCCGCCAGCGTGAACACCACCTCCGACACTAGCACCACCTCCGACACCAGCACCGCCGCCAACGCCGCCGCCAGCGTGAACACCACCTCCGACACTAGCGCCACCTCCGACACCAGCACCACCTCCGACGCCGGCACCGCCGCCAACGCCGCCGCCAGCGTGAACACCACCTCCGACACTAGCGCCACCTCCGACACCAGCACCGCCGCCAACGCCGCCGCCAGCGTGAACACCACCTCCGACACTAGCGCCACCTCCGACACCAGCACCACCTCCGACGCCGGCACCGCCGCCAACGCCGCCGCCAGCGTGAACACCACCTCCGACACTAGCACCACCTCCGACACCAGCACCACCTCCGACGCCGGCACCGCCGCCAACGCCGCCGCCAGCGTGAACACCACCTCCGACACCAGCACCTCCACCAACACCAGCACCACCTCCGACACCAGCACCACCTCCGACGCCGGCACCGCCGCCAACGCCGCCACCAGCGTGAACACCGCCTCCGACACCAGCACCTGCTGCTGCAGATCCGTGGGCACTACCGTTGACACCGCCGCCTGCTTGAGCTGATGCATGGGCACCATCGCTAGCACCGGTGCTTCGTGGTGCAGATCCGTGAGAGGTGTCACCATTGTGGTCGCCTGGGCAGGGTGTTGGAGCCGCCGTTGGGGTCCCTGCGACTGGGGTCATGTTCGGGGTAGGAGCCGGGGTGTTCGCCTGGCCTGCGTTATTGCCGGAGACACTCTGTGGGGGTTGCTTGTTGCCTGCTTCCACTAGGGGCCCATTGCCGCCGCAATGAATGCGACGTGAGCGAGAATCTTGATGAGGTTCATCTTGGAAAAGACTGTGGACGTGGTCGACGTAGACTGAGAACGGGGAAGACGAACGTCGCGAGGTGAACAACACTTGAAATCGCTGTTGGGATTTCGGCAACTGCAAGGCAAATTGAAAAGTGAGTTGACGAGAGCAGTGCTCGGTGTCTGCTGCAGCAAGTAGGTGATCCTCGAGCTACAGATCAGCTCACCCACATCGACTCGGCTGTTTACCTGCAGCACGACAGGTACTGTGCCGCAAGCTGTTTGAGGTCACCACATGAACAAGTTTGTTGGGTTGCTAGCTCGAACAGCACAATGTTGTCGACAAGGAGCCAAAAGACAGACACCGACCGCGCCGGATGGTTATGAGGAGGACTGAGCGCCACACGGCGCCATGGTAAAGTGGTTGAAGTGGTCCCTCCGTGGCAGCCACAGCGGATACTTTACAAGGTGTTGCTGGCTTAGCCAAACAGACCGTTAGAAAAAGCCGTTCCAAGCCACGAACGAGGCAGCAGAGAGAGCTGACGCACAAGGAGCAGGCCTCTTTATCGTCCACGTCGAACTGAGGCGCAAAAACTTTCAACTGGAGGGAAAAATGCTTTCAACCAACAGCCAAGAAAAAGACGACGATTCAGACAACATTTGCCGCACCTCCTTGGTCTATGGTCCTGCTCGACAATGTTGTCGTTGTGCCCTTCTGACAACAGCAGCCTGCTTAGGTCTCGAGTGATCCGTAGCTGTGGCCAGCGGGGTCGACGCGTCGTCGAGTCTCTGCGTCCGACAGCGGCTGGTACTCGGTCATGAATTCGCGACGCACACGGTCGCGGTCGTTGGCGTTGGGCGTGCGGCGAGCAATCTCGGCAGCTTTCATGGCGTTCCTTGTGATCAACGGAGAGCGCGAGAAGTTGGACGCAGTGAGCGCTTCGGGGGTTCGGATCGGGGTCAACGACTCCTCCAATGGCTCCAAGTAGACGAAGCCTGGCAGACGTAGCGTGCCATTGTATACAGCAGTCCCCACTAGCAGTGTGAACATTCCTGCTAGTTGTAGCCAGCTCCAAATCGTCCACCGTTCACCGAACGCGCCTTGTGTAAACAGGTAGAACAGCAGCAGATCTGTGCCCCAGACTGTGATCGGACGGAAATTGTCCAGGATCGCGTGCCAGATCGAGTTCAGCAGGTATGTGACCGACACGGCGAACACGTTGTAGCCCAGAATGGCCACCAGATAGATGAACACCACGATCTGGGCTAGACTACTGTTCATGAGCATCGTGTAGGCATCGTCAAACCGCTCATTGGAGCCGAGATCGTTGCCAGGGAGCAGATACGCCACCGGATACACGACGAACGTGGTGAGCACCAAGCCCCAAATGCCTTCCATGCCCACCACCACAAGTGGTGGCGCACTATCGCCTTCGTCCATGATTTTCTCCTCATATACATATTGCACAGCTTGAATGGCGCAGCTGAGCACTACCATGAACACTCCGAAGCCCGGGTGTTGGTTGGCGGAGTTGTTGTCTTGACTGTTGGCGTCCGCCAGACTCGTAGCCCCCACCATCAACGCCGCCAACATGTTGAGACCGATACCGATCCACATGTAGCTACGTAGTCGGTCTTTCAGCACAAATACCTTCAGCAGAGCCACGAAGATGATGACGGTACACTTCATCAACTGGAAGACACTGACAGTCACGTAGAGAAGCCCCAAGTTGGCCACAAACGTAGCCAGCAGGTCGAAGGCTGCCGGAAAAGCCAGCAAGAAGTACATTCGGCGTGGGATCCGGTAGCGATATTTTACTACATGAAAAAATAAGTTAGTCGACAATAATAATAATAAAATAAATAAAAATAAAACTTGCATCCGTTGCGATTCTTGCGCCATTGACGCTCTACGTGGTAGTGGTAGGCCCAATGGATCGGCAGGGCGAAGACCATGGCCAGGAACATGAGCCACGTCTGGAAAATGGGCTTTTCGAACTTCTTCACGTCTCCATCTAGGCCAACAGAGTCCACGCCATAAAGAATCTACATAACATAACATATTAGTTTATATAAACAGATCTGATTACATAAAATCTGTTACCTTGCCCGTTCTTCAGTTTCAGCATAAATAAGAGTAATGTTAGCGGACACCATAGCTTTTTTATCTAGTTCTGCACGTACAGGGTGGTGCCGGTGCCTGTGATCAGGCCCATGCCGAAGACCAGCGCCTCCTTCGTGCCGCAGGACATGGTTAGCTCCCTCACTTGTGCTGTAGCGGCGACTTTGGATTATGGGACCTCTTAGAAAAAGATACCTAGCTTTTCCCTCGACCAATCAGCAACGTGTGACGTGCGAGGGAACGTTTGATCAGCACGAAAGCTGAACGACTGGCCGGGAGGGAACTGGAATGCAATCGCCATGAGATACAGAAACATCTCTACACTGCAGCTGTAGACGAGAAAGCATGGGTGGCTAGAAAGTGGTTGCAAGTGCAAAAAAAAAGGAATCTTATCCATGCTGTTGAAGTTGCCTGGACCGCTACGTGGCATGATGATTTCGGAAGCTGTCTTCGTTCCGGTGCTTCACTGAAGGTGCTAGAAAAGATCTCATTGACAACAAGATGTTGTCCTTGTTGCCTTGGTACTGTCGTCCACTTTGCCTATTTATCGCTACAACTATTTCTGGGCGTCAAGTCCGTAGTCGTGTTTTGACCCCATGACGACTATCCGGCAGTATGGTCGTCGAGCGCTCAAGTTTATCGTGTACTGGTGGGAGGAGACGCAGGTGGAGCTGCATGGTCGCTTCAGCGAAGAGCAGGTTCAAGACCTGCGAGTGTTTCTATCTAATACGAGTTTCGCCGAGGCGGCAGCGATTTGTTTAACGTTGCCGCTTCCGGTCATGATCGTCCTCGCAGCTCTCGAGACGATTCCGCTGGAGGCCCCGTCCGCAGGAACGCACGCCAACTACGGATTTTGGATTCGTCACACAGTCACATTGATCATCCTCTCGCCTGGGGTGATTTCCAACTTCCGATTCTTTCTTCCCGAGATGAACATCACACGAACAGCAAGTGTTTTGATTGGAATTGTTGGCTCTGTGGCGTCGGCAGCGTCTGCTTATTTAGTGTCGTTGTTCATTGGCTTCCCGTTCCTTTCACGTTACTCGTTAGTGCTCCGGGATGGATCGTGGCGGTGATTCCGCCGACCGTGTCCATCTACAGATCTCGGATGCGGCGCGATCGACAATTGTTGATGAGATTCATCCGGTGTTGGTGCGTTGTTGGTTGGCTTGCTATCTTGGTGATGCTGTACCCTTTGTATGTTTTCGGCTTCCATCGACTGAGCCCACTCGCCCAGATATTCTACGTTGGGATTCTTCCGATGATCAAAATCACGGCTCGAAATGTCATTAGTTGGCTCATCGGAGACCGCCATAACGTCAAGGCCGAGATGGTAATTTTCAACGTCGAAGTCTTCAGCGCGATGTACATATCAGTGGCGTTACAAGACACTGCCAAGCTCACCACCACGATGGCGGTGATGGTGGTGGATATCATCCAGCTGGTGGTGGCTGTGTCGGATGTCAACAAAATGGTGATCGGCATCGACAGAACGGTCACTCCCCACCGTGCACCTTTCCGAGTCATGATCTTCGCAGCTCAGAGACCGATCCAAACACAACGAATCAAGAAAGCAACACCTCGCGTGCGGGTGTCTCCTGCTCAGTCTCTGTCTTCGCCAACAAGGATACTTCCGACTCAAACGGATAGCTCTTCAAGATCACGCGTATACTCGTTCGTGAACCATTTGCCTAAGAAGGATCGCGAACAGCTCGCCTCACAGTCTGCCCAAGTTTTATTCACGAGCGTCTTTGTTCTTCTTGTAAAATACGTCGAAGCAGTGATCCCAGCGATGTACGGTGAGTGTTTGGCGGTTGAATTCAAAATGTTTGTGTTGAGACTAACTCGTGAACTATATGCTACAGCTGGCTTTGTGTTGATCTCGTACAACTCACCGAACCGTCCGTACTATGGCCAATTCGACTCGATAACAACCAGCAACTTGAACATCACCGTCTTGAATATCGTGCTGTATTGTTTCCTCAAGATCCTCTCGTTTGCGCTCATGTGTGTCATCCTTGGTCGGAAGCTCGGCATGTCGGCCATTCATTTGGTGGCGTTTCTATTGGCATATCAATGGGAAGCGGTGTTCAGCAAGACGTTGACATGGGTGACATACGCGACGCTGGCTTCGCTAAAACACTCAGGTTTGATTGTTGCGTTCAAGAAACTATTTCTTTTAGAAACGCCTGATTAATCCCCTGTTGTTGAATCCTTGCAGGTCCCGACTTCACGTTTGAGTTTGTTTGGCTGCGGCGACCGCAATTGCAGTAAATACACGCGAGCAACCCAGTAACTTAGTGGTTGTGTGGAAGATCAAACGACAGTTGTCGGAGCAACGTCCAAGTCGAAGTGCTGCTGTCCACTTTGCCTATTTATCGCTACACTATTTCTGAGGTTGATCCGTTGGCATCGACTTGCTACAGTAGAAACTTTTATTCGGCCGTGGCGATGATCGGACGTCATGGCCGTAGAGCGCTCAAGTTTATCGTGTACTGGTGGGAGGAGACGCAGGTGGAGCTGCATGGTCGCTTCAGCGAAGAGCAGGTTCAAGACCTGCGAGTGTTTCTATCTAATACGAGTTTCGCCGAGGCGGCAGCGATTTGTTTAACGTTGCCGCTTCCGGTCATGATCGTCCTCGCAGCTCTCGAGACGATTCCGCTGGAGGCCCCGTCCGCAGGAACGCACGCCAACTACGGATTTTGGATTCGTCACACAGTCACATTGATCATCCTCTCGCCTGGGGTGATTTCCAACTTCCGATTCTTTCTTCCCGAGATGAACATCACACGAACAGCAAGTGTTTTGATTGGAATTGTTGGCTCTGTGGCGTCGGCAGCGTCTGCTTATTTAGTGTCGTTGTTCATTGGCTTCCCCGTTCCTTTCACGTTACTCGTTAGTGCTCCGGGATGGATCGTGGCGGTGATTCCGCCGACCGTGTCCATCTACAGATCTCGGATGCGGCGCGATCGACAATTGTTGATGAGATTCATCCGGTGTTGGTGCGTTGTTGGTTGGCTTGTTGTCTTGGTGATGCTGTACCCTTTGTATGTTTTCGGCTTCCATCGACTGAGCCCACTCGCCCAGATATTCTACGTTGGGATTCTTCCGATGATCAAAATCACGGCTCGAAATGTCATTAGTTGGCTCATCGGAGACCGCCATAACGTCAAGGCCGAGATGGTAATTTTCAACGTCGAAGTCTTCAGCGCAACGTACATATCAGTGGCGTTACAAGACACTGCCAAGCTCACCACCACGATGGCGGTGATGGTGGTGGATATCATCCAGCTGGTGGTGGCTGTGTCGGATGTCAACAAAATGGTGATCGGCATCGACAGAACGGTCACTCCCCACCGTGCACCTTTCCGAGTCATGATCTTCGCAGCTCAGAGACCGATCCAAACACAACGAATCAAGAAAGCAACACCTCGCGTGCGGGTGTCTCCTGCTCAGTCTCTGTCTTCGCCAACAAGGATACTTCCGACTCAAACGGATAGCTCTTCAAGATCACGCGTATACTCGTTCGTGAACCATTTGCCTAAGAAGGATCGCGAACAGCTCGCCTCACAGTCTGCCCAAGTTTTATTCACGAGCGTCTTTGTTCTTCTTGTAAAATACGTCGAAGCAGTGATCCCAGCGATGTACGGTGAGTGTTTGGCGGTTGAATTCAAAATGTTTGTGTTGAGACTAACTCGTGAACTATATGCTACAGCTGGCTTTGTGTTGATCTCGTACAACTCACCGAACCGTCCGTACTATGGCCAATTCGACTCGATAACAACCAGCAACTTGAACATCACCGTCTTGAATATCGTGCTGTATTGTTTCCTCAAGATCCTCTCGTTTGCGCTCATGTGTGTCATCCTTGGTCGGAAGCTCGGCATGTCGGCCATTCATTTGGTGGCGTTTCTATTGGCATATCAATGGGAAGCGGTGTTCAGCAAGACGTTGACATGGGTGACATACGCGACGCTGGCTTCGCTAAAACACTCAGGTTTGATTGTTGCGTTCAAGAAACTATTTCTTTTAGAAACGCCTGATTAATCCCCTGTTGTTGAATCCTTGCAGGTCCCGACTTCACGTTTGAGTTTGTTTGGCTGCGGCGACCGCAATTGCAGTAAATACACGCGAGCAACCCAGTAACTTAGTGGTTGTGTGGAAGATCAAACGACAGTTGTCGGAGCAACGTCCAAGTCGAAGTGCTGCTGTCCACTTTGCCTATTTATCGCTACACTATTTCTGAGGTTGATCCGTTGGCATCGACTTGCTACAGTAGAAACTTTTATTCGGCCGTGGCGATGATCGGACGTCATGGCCGTAGAGCGCTCAAGTTTATCGTGTACTGGTGGGAGGAGACGCAGGTGGAGCTGCATGGTCGCTTCAGCGAAGAGCAGGTTCAAGACCTGCGAGTGTTTCTATCTAATACGAGTTTCGCCGAGGCGGCAGCGATTTGTTTAACGTTGCCGCTTCCGGTCATGATCGTCCTCGCAGCTCTCGAGACGATTCCGCTGGAGGCCCCGTCCGCAGGAACGCACGCCAACTACGGATTTTGGATTCGTCACACAGTCACATTGATCATCCTCTCGCCTGGGGTGATTTCCAACTTCCGATTCTTTCTTCCCGAGATGAACATCACACGAACAGCAAGTGTTTTGATTGGAATTGTTGGCTCTGTGGCGTCGGCAGCGTCTGCTTATTTAGTGTCGTTGTTCATTGGCTTCCCCGTTCCTTTCACGTTACTCGTTAGTGCTCCGGGATGGATCGTGGCGGTGATTCCGCCGACCGTGTCCATCTACAGATCTCGGATGCGGCGCGATCGACAATTGTTGATGAGATTCATCCGGTGTTGGTGCGTTGTTGGTTGGCTTGTTGTCTTGGTGATGCTGTACCCTTTGTATGTTTTCGGCTTCCATCGACTGAGCCCACTCGCCCAGATATTCTACGTTGGGATTCTTCCGATGATCAAAATCACGGCTCGAAATGTCATTAGTTGGCTCATCGGAGACCGCCATAACGTCAAGGCCGAGATGGTAATTTTCAACGTCGAAGTCTTCAGCGCAACGTACATATCAGTGGCGTTACAAGACACTGCCAAGCTCACCACCACGATGGCGGTGATGGTGGTGGATATCATCCAGCTGGTGGTGGCTGTGTCGGATGTCAACAAAATGGTGATCGGCATCGACAGAATAGCGAAGGCGATCACTCCCAACCGCGCTCCTTTCCGAGTCATGATCTTTGCCGATGAACGACCTCCATCAAAACGAAGCAGACGCAGCTTTTTAAAGAGGTCAACTCGGGTGGGGCCGACGCTGCTCCCTGGTAAATCGCTCTCTTCTTTGGCAAAGATCCTTCCAACTCCTGCGGATCCTAAGAACAAGACCAAAGACCCAAAACCTACTTCACCAATTCGTAATACGATATTTGGCGGACAATATACGCCACCTCCAGGCACGCGGAAGCACTCGTTTATCAACCATTTGCCTAAGAAGGATCGCGAACAGCTCGCCTCACAGTCTGCCCAAGTTTTATTCACGAGCGTCTTTGTTCTTCTTGTAAAATACGTCGAAGCAGTGATCCCAGCGATGTACGGTGAGTGTTTGGCGGTTGAATTCAAAATGTTTGTGTTGAGACTAACTCGTGAACTATATGCTACAGCTGGCTTTGTGTTGATCTCGTACAACTCACCGAACCGTCCGTACTATGGCCAATTCGACTCGATAACAACCAGCAACTTGAACATCACCGTCTTGAATATCGTGCTGTATTGTTTCCTCAAGATCCTCTCGTTTGCGCTCATGTGTGTCATCCTTGGTCGGAAGCTCGGCATGTCGGCCATTCATTTGGTGGCGTTTCTATTGGCATATCAATGGGAAGCGGTGTTCAGCAAGACGTTGACATGGGTGACATACACGACGCTGACGTCGCTGAAACATTCAGGTTCGACGGTGGAACCCACGGTATATTATGATCTGCTTGACTAACGTCATACTATGGAATGCCCCAGGTCCCGATTTCACTTTTCAATTTGCCTGGCTTCGCCATTCGCCGCGACAATAGTTTCAGCAAAACTTTCCCACAGTGTCGAATTGTTGGGTTTAACGCTACGTGCCATTGTCCTGTAGTGCCAACCAGACTGGGAAAGTTTACACTGTCCAAGGTTCGTCAAATGAACATCGTCCGCCAGGAACAAAATCAGCCACACATCTTCCTTTTCAATGACCGCGGCTTGTTGGGGGAAATGCAACTTCATTTTCCTTGGCTCTCTCTCGGGTTGTGGAGTGGTGGGTCGAGAGAAGACCAATTTAAGAATGAGCACTGCAGTAGACCTTGTGCTCCTGCTACAGATAAGAACTCGAGTTCTACAACTACTTCGCCAGATCAGAAAAGAGGGCTTCCCTTTCGACTGCTACGTCTTCGACGTCTTGTCCGTGGAAGCCAACCAATTCAGGGAAATCACTCATTTATCACCTTTGGTGCGAATGCGGTCGACTGCTGATTGCTGTAGTGGCGAAGCATTGAGGCGTAAAGTTGTCCTGAGGAATCTCCCGTCAGCTTTTTCCACAGCTCCATCGCTGTAGAGCTCGTGCTTTGTTCCCCGGATGGCTGTCCTGGCGTCTCCATCGTATTGCTGGTGCAAGTCGGTGGCTGTACTTGCAACGCATCCACAAACTTCTTGCGCTCCGTTTGATATTTGAGTCGCGCTAGTGGCGCAGTGTCTTGGGTCACACGGCAGCGTTCGAAGACGGCAGTCTCCAAAACTGCCAAGCGCTGAGTTGTTGCCTCGTTGATGAAATCCCTGGCCGGTGGCGAATCACTGGCAACATTGGCATTGCTGCCATCCGACGCAAATTCCTTCACGCCGGATTGAGTAGAGCAACTTAGAATTCGAATTTCAGACCGGTTGGTCCTAGTAGGACCCGTTTCAAGTCGACTGGTGCTGGACGACAAGTTGCTGTCCGTCTTGGCCGACACTCTGGACCAGTCGAGCTTCTCAAAGACGACTTTATACGGCTTTCGCTTTAAGAACGACCGAACTGGTTTCGGTGGAGATTTTGGCGACTCTGGACGGTCTTCAACAACTTCATCGCTTCGTGGCGATACCTTCACAGGCTTGCTATACTTCTGAGGTCTCTTTGGCGGGTCTGGACGTCGATTGGTCTTGATTTTCCAGGGACTGCTAGGGCCAGCCACAGGAAACCCTCTCCACCTTCCGATGAAGCTACAGACGACGGTGAAGACGGTGGTGAAAGCGCTTCAGCACGGGAGATTCGACCAGGGTTGGCTGAAGGCGTCGGAGGCTTTGGTAGTGCAGATTTCCTTGCGGTACGATTCGTCACGGGACGCTTTCGCTGACTAATTCTTTTGCGCTGAGGCTGCGGTGGTGGCAGGGCCGACTCGGAACTCACTGGGTTATCTGTGCAGACGTATGGAACCATGATACCATGGCCAGCATCACTGTCTCTTTGCTGCGTCAAATAGGCCACTCGAGCTCGTAGCTCGCCCCGAGCTATGTGGCCTGGGAATGCTCTTGACAACGGGAACCATCGGGACAAAGCGTAGTCAGTCGCCAGTGGAGGTTCTAGCAACGACATCGGGATCTCAACAACCCCCAACGTAGTTGAAACTCCACCACTAGTGGTGATTCGTACCGTGACGGTGGCGATCCACTCATCTATGATCTTCTGAGCCACAATGCCATCCATAGCTGGGTCAAACCCAAAGCGAAGGACTGTGTCTTTCCACTGGAGCTCCTCTTCTTGGTATCGAAGCAACTGCTGCCTCGGCGACAGCACACGGGCGATCTCTCTACCTTGTCCTTTCAAAACCAACTCTGCTTCAAGATACCCGTATGAGGTCGCGCCATTGAGAGCGAAGTCGCGAGCAGCAACCACCTCAAGCACCACTTCGTACGCAGGAAGATCAGCTCTGGATAATCCGGAAGAAGGGACGACATTCAAGGCCGTTGGACTTGTGTCGATAAGCTCTGCTGGTGCTCGCTTCACGTCCAACGGAACAAACTCTGACGTTGACAACAACTCCACCTCATCCTCGAGCTCTGCTTTCCTCCACATCTTGAGTCGGCGACGGAAGACGCGCTGGATGCTTCTTGCTGCCTTGTGTCTCTTCTTTCGAGTCTTCTCTCGAACTACAGCGATTTTCTTTTGCTCCTTGAGAAAGCTTCGGTCGCTAGCTTTGGCGTCTGCATCAGGTGATGGCTGTTCCGTCGAAACTTGAGCGCCTGCAGTGACTAGAAAATGCTGCAAATGCACACGCAATAGTCTCTGCTGCGAGCAGTGAGGTCGGTGGCCATGCTGACGGTCGAATTCCTGCAGCTTGCGAGTCTTGAACGCTGCGTAGGTCTCGCTGTTCATTGCCAACGGCTTTCCGACTGTTCGTGCTTGATACTTTTCTTGGACGATACCTCACTACATGGCCGTCACCATAAAGCAACATTCAGGAGCATGTATCTACCGAGTTCCTCGTAGATATTCCTCATGCCGTCGCTACGTTCTACAAACTTTAGTTCATGTCATACACGATGACACCACCGTCGTCTCCGGCCGCTGCAAGTTGAGTCGCGGAGGCTGCAATAGCACGCACAGCTGCTTGGTTCGCCCCAAGGCCGTACAATAGCTTACCAGCTTTCCAGTTGTGCACGTGTAGCATCCCGTTGCCTGCTCCACTGAAGCAAATCTGGCTGCGGACTTCCATTGAATAAATGAAGTCCATGTGCTCTGTCAAGCTGTGTAGCACGCCGTACGACTGCCGCTTGTCCAGCACATTGATAACTCCGTCGGCACCGCCAGTTATCAGCACGTTCGGGTCCTGCTCAGGCCCGCGTAGGAAGCCCACAGCTCCAGCTTTGCCGCTTCGTGGGTCAATGTGAATGTCCAGCGAAAATGTTGCCGACTTCTCACGAGTATCCCAGACTTTGACGGCGCCGTCTTGTCCTCCCGAAAAGTAGCAGCAGTCAGAGTCTTCTGCTTCGCTATGACCAAGCACACTCGTGGCGTGTCCTCGGTGCGCATTGACATGTTTGCGAAGCACTTTGCTCGCCTCCAAGTCGATCAATTGGACGGTTCCGCCGCGATCTCCACATACCGCCGACTGCTGAGCTCCTCGGAGCAGCGCAACGCCCAAGATCGGTGCTGTGGTCGCCTTCATAACGCTCTGCTCGCGCTGTCTGCTGGACGCTCGCCGACTGACGTTCCAGAGCCGTAGCATCTTGTCGTACCCGGCACTCAGGACCACGTCGTCGTTGACATTGAGCACGCACGAGACGGAGCCGCTGTGGCCGACCAAGTCCTCGCACTTGACGCCGTTGGCGTCCCACAGACACAGTTTGCTGTCCATGCCGCCACTAACGACCCGTCGGTCGGACAAGTGCGTGACGCAGGTTACCCACTCCTGGTGGCCGAACTTCTTGGTGTACAGCGTCTTGGCTTTGCTTGGAGCTTTGGCAGATGATGTCAACGGGATGACGTACAGCGCGTGGTCGCTACTGCCCACCACCACTTCACTCTCGTCGTGGCTTATGCTCATACAAATTAGAGGCTGTGCAGACACTGCGTGGACCTGTCCTTGCGGATCTTTGGGGCCCTGCAGCCACGCGCCGTTGAGATCGCCACGATCAGCGCTGTATGACGAGGTTTTCATCTCTAGCCGCGTCATTTTGGTCACCGAAGTTGGTTTTCGAAGGTTGTCGTCATTGATACGTCTTGGATGACCTGTACGCGCAGCCTCCGCTGCCGAGAGCTCCTCGAACGCGGCGTCAAAGGCCTCCATGTACTGGTCACTGAGCTTGTGCGAGTTGGCGGCGCTGTACGCCCCACGAGCGGAGGTAGCGGCTGAAGATCGGCTCGCTGAGTGCACGGGACGCACCTTGATGGACGACAGCGTGTCGTCCGCGTCCTTGCCCTCCATGGCGGGCCCTGAAGACGCGTACTCTTCCAGGCGAAGGTTGCGGCTGCTCATGCTGGACTAAGATCGCCGCGGTACACAATAATGTGTAAAGAAATGTCGCAGAGGGAGCTTCAACACCGCGACATATTCCTATCACGGGGATCGTATGGTATTCAGTGCGCCAAGACGACCGCGCAAGCGCCTCCCTTTCAACGCACGCTGGTATGCATGGTGTCCATCGCCTTCCTCGCTGCAAATGAGGTCAAACCACGGCTCGCCGGTCTGTGGTAGGACTCCTGGCTCGAACATGCAGTATCTTGCTCCCAGCGGAATTAGATCCGATAACTATCAAGGGGATGTTTGCTACCAACAATTGAACAGGCGCGACGCTTCGGTAATCAGGTGATGCTACGCTAACTTGGCGCTTGGATTGCCGAGCCTGCTTGCCGCCACCGTTGAGTACTATCGAACGCGCGCTAGCAAAAGACACGCAATGCCGGCCAAAGCGATGATAAAATTCTAGCCCCCAACTGCTGCAGCTCGATGTCTTCTTGGTTGCTATCAGTTGTTGCCTGCCTAAGGCTGTGCAGCGTTTGCTTGGCTCTTTCCGAGCATGCAAAGCCCATTGCATCCTGGCCGTTTTGTCTGCGGCGTCCACGTGGCAGGTGGTGCTCGCGTGTTGAAGCCTGGGGGCTGACAAAGCTCACGCGGTGACAAGCGCGACGGTTCATGCAAAATGCTGCCGCGCTGAGGAGAACGACGCGCCCTGAACTAGACCGAGCCACGAGCATCAGTACAGCTAGACGATAACATGGTAGCAAAGAAGTCTTCACGCGCGGCATTGTCGGCGTTTGCCAAGTGCGGCAACGAACATGTTGAACGCGGTGACGTCGCTGGTTCTCGAATGACGTCGATCCCTGCTATTCTCGGTATGCCCGTCCCATCATCTTCCGCGGGTAACAGCCCACCGACATTCACTCTCTAATTGGCCCGCAACGGTTCAGGTTGTCCGCACGCAGGTCGCCGCGTTCCGCCCTACGCCGTGGACAAGGACCCAGTAGAAGGCACCAGCACCAACGACCCGAGGCTCTGGCGGCCCATACCGGCCCGCGTTGCGTTTGCGTTGCGTCTCTAACCGGCCTGTGGCTTCCCCGCCCAAGACGCCGGCGCTGCTGCCCATGCAGGGCGCGCTGGCCTTCGGTCTCGCCAAGAATGGGGCCAACGTGCGGCGCGCCGCCTCGTCGCAGCTCGGCGGCCGGCTGTCATCCCCCAGCTCCCCTGTGAGCACAGACGGCCCCCTCTGGGGCTGTGCGGACGACACGCTGGACGACGGAGCCGTGATCGCGTCCCTACACTCCGCTACGGACCAGGGTCGGCGGGCTGCGGCCGCACGTGGCCATAGTGCAGTCAGTACCGTCGTGGTGGACGAACTGCACCTGAAGAGAGGGACGTCGGTGGACAAGACGAACCCGTTCATCGGGTACTTCCAGACAGGCGCTGAGGAGGACAATTCAGTCACAGGAACGTCGGGAGACACGCAGGAGATGAAGCAAATGGCACAGCTGCCGCCACTACCGCCCGCCCCCGTGCGCCGAGTGCCTGTGCGGACTCAAAGCAGTGCCACCTTGTCCTCCATGTCGCCCTTCTACTCGGGGACGCTGTTCCCGCAGAAGCGGGTGACGCAGTGGCTCGGCTCGCAAACTGACCGTTTCCCAGCCTTCTTTAAACGTGGTGTGGACCAACAAGCTCATCAGGAGCAGAAGAAGCAGGGCGACAGGAAGCGCGCGGCGTTCTTAGAGACGCTCAAGCTGGAAGCGCCGGCTTTGGCGGTGCAGGATGACAGGACGCAGGAAAGCAAACAAACTGCAGCTTTCAAGCGGACCGAGTCGGTGCCAGTCTTGATGTCGACGAAAGCGGCCGTGCCGCCGCCTATTGTGACCTCAATGGAGCCCAAAACCACGCCCCTGGCGTCTCAGGACCTGAACGCACCTGCCTCTCGCTTCGAGCAGGATTTTGAGGTGGTGGGGTCTCTGGGTGAAGGTGGACAAGGCTCGGTGTTTAAGGTGCGCAGTAAGGTCGACGGCTGCTTCTACGCAGTGAAGAGGGTAGTGCTTCCCCGCGCGACGGAGCTGGACGCTCAACGTGCGGAGAGCCAGGCACTGCGTGAAGTGCGCTTGATGGCGTCGATGGCGCCTCATGCACACGTGGTGCGCTACCACACGGCGTGGACGGAGGTTGATGCGTGTGTGGCGGCCCCCAGCTCGTCTACGGAAAGCGTACGTGGTTCAGATGTGGCTTCCTTGGAGAGCGGTAGTGAGGTGCAGGACCTTCATCGCCAGCAGCTGGAGCTGTTGGACGAGGAGGAGGAACTTCGTGCGAGCATGAAGGCTGACAATCAGTCCTTCTCGCTCGAGTTCTCCTCGGACTCGATCAGTCTCGATGAATACTCGACGCCTGGCTTCGACTTTGAGGACGAGGGCGACGATGCTGTTGGGTTGTGTGTGGACGATGAAGCTTCCTACCAGCAAACCAATGGGCTGAAGGCGAACGTTGGCGATGTTGTTAGCGAACCAGTTCTGAAATCACAGGTGATTCTCTACATTCAGATGGAGCTGTGCGGCACGGCGGTGAACTCGGTGCCATCATCGCCGAGTTCGGCTGGTCACGAGCCGATTCACCACATTTTAGATCAGCTCAACACTCCAGAGCAGGTGCACTCGAACCTTGGCGCATGGCTTCGATCTTCGCTTGAGGAAAGATCGTCGTGGTCAAACACGTCTCCAAAGCACTTGGAAGGGCTGAAGCTTTTCTTAGGTGCTGTGCAGGGCGTCGCCCACATGCATTCGTACGGCGTGATCCACCGCGACCTAAAGCCAGACAACATCTTCATCCACGGGGATGTGGCCAAGATCGGCGATTTTGGGCTGTCCAAGTCGGTCTTTGCTGAAAGCTCGTCGGACGGACGAGTGTCGCCTAGGGAACGTCTGCAGGAGCTGAGACTGAGTGGGGACGAGTACGGCAACCACACGACAGCTCTAGGTACGTTCACGTACGCGTCGCCCGAGCAGCTTGGCTATCGCTACAGCAGCAGCAATCTGCTCAAAAGCGCCGCCACTCGACTCAAAAGTGCCAAGTACTCGATCAAGTCGGACATCTTTGCGTTAGGCGTGATCTTGTTGGAGTTGTGCTGTCCGTTTGGCACGATGATGGAGCGGTCGCAGGTGCTAACAGGGGTGCGTCATGGCGTGGTGCCCCAGAAGACACGTCAGCAGTTCCCCATGGAGATGGATCTCGTGCTTCGCATGACTGCCATCGACCCAGCCGAGCGACCTACCAGCGAGGAAGTGTGTGAACAGCTTCGCAAGATCTTGGCAGCTTCAGGTCGTGTAGTAACTCCAGCGTCGGCGCTGGAAGAGCTCCGCGATCTGCAAGCAAAGCTGGCAGCTGCCGTCCGCCTGGTGCGTGATCGATCGCAGGCTACTTTGCAGCTGGAGGCGCTGGTCTCCGAGCTAAACGACAAGGTCCAGAACGTAGGCATCGCTCTTGCCTAAGGAAGGTACACCCAAGTGAATGATCAAAACCCAAGAAACCAACAGAAACAACGAAACCACGAGGCTCTGAGAGCAAACCTAGTGGCTTTTGTGTGCAGCAAGTCAAACAATTCGAGCGCCCACGATGTCGTGCGTGCGTGCAATGTACAGTGGTCAAGCAAAAGCCGAGGTGGGAAGCATTTCCATCCGCATATATAATAGTGATCGCAGGATTCATCCTCCACTCCAATGTCTTCCACAGCAAAGGCCCATATGCTGCGTCATTTTAGTCGCCAACGGCAACAGGAACAGGCTCTAGCAGTTGCTGGGTAAGACGTTGAAGAAGTGGTATCGCTGGTGGTGGTCGAACACGCCCACCATCGTCCCGCAATCCGAGCAGACCACCGAGAAATACTCATTGGTCTGCAGCAGCCGTGCAATTTGCTGGCCGGTGGGTGTTGTCTTGGCTGATAGGCTTCGCCTCTTCTGGAACGGCATGCTAGCTTCACTCGTAGTGTACGTCAGGATCTCGTCTTTCTTAACACGGCAGTTGATCGCTGCTGAAGCGCGATACTGGTTCGTGTAGGTCGCGTGCCTGCAATCCATTCAACAGCATCTTTGCTTAGCATACCCATTCATATCCATCACTGTCATCGTACCGCTCGCAAGTCAAGCACACCGTCACGAAGCAGCACGGGCAGCACAGTGTAGCTTCTGTCTCTGGCTTGGTCGACCTTTCTCCACCTACAAAACACGCAACAATTAGCAAGACATGATGACATTCAGCAACCAGCAGCAGCAGAACGCACGTAGATTGGTGTCCACCCACTTCTCATCCGCATCGTCAAGCTGCTCGTCGTACAGTGGATCGGGCTCCATCGCTCCATGTTCACTATCGCTGGAAGTCGATCTCATTCTCTCCAGCGATTTCTTCTCCGGGCCGTGGCCTTCCACTTGTTCTGTTGGTGCTGGAGACGCCCCACTGTCCTTCATCTCTTCATCGGAGCTCTCTAAAGCTCGTTGACTCGTGAACCGGAACGGAGCTTCTCCAGAGTTCAAACCTCCACTTCCAATACCATCCAAAGCTGCTTGCAACCTGTTGCGTCGCTCTTCATGCTGCTCTAAAGCTCTGGGCGACATACGCAGCTCTTGGCCATTCCCTTGACTGTACACTCCTGGGGACGGAGCTTGAGCCTCTCGACGCTTGTCGTGTCTTGGTGCAAAGCCACCGATCGGCGTCAATACCGACGAATTGATGGAGCTCGACGATGCAAACGTCGCTGCCAGTTCCTCGACCGGGTCCGCTGGTTTCACGGCATTTGACGGCTCCAGTGCGTCCTCCGTGTCGCTGTCAGAGTCGTCGCTCGGCACGTAGTCGTAGTAGTCCTCGGCGTCCTCGCCGTACAGCGAGAAGGCCACGTCGTGGCGGCGCATACGCAGTGACAGTCAATAAACTGCTGGACAGGAACAGAAAACGGAGACCGCAAGGCCACCAACGTCTGCAGCTTCCATCGTCTTGACCTGTCACTTCAACGTGGGGCACTTTCTCCGCCGCTCTGCATTCGGTTTCATCCGTCCCCAATGGAGTTGGAGCTGGCGGCTGACGCGCAGGAGCTGCACCGTCGAGGGCTGCTCTCGTCCGAGCAGCTGGAGCAGCTCGAGGCCTCTCCGTCGTCTTTGACCCGCGAGCAGATCTCCCAACTGCTGCTGCAGGACGCTGCCGACGTCGTGGAGCGCGTGCGGAAGCAGCACAACGCGAGGGAGCAACAGTCGCTCGGCAATTCAGAGCTGGCGGCGGTGGCGGTGGGGGAGCTCTGGGCGCCTTGAACGCCTGGCTGCGTCCATCCCCCGCCCCTGCAGCTCCGGCCGCCAAGACGACGCTCTGGGCCAGCGCCTACGACGGCGCCATGGCGACGCTCAACGTGGCCAAGAGGAAGCGGACGGTGCAGAAGTTGACGCTGCAGCCGCTCAGCGGAGATGTCGCCACCTGCACGCACCTTGTGCTGTGCATCAACGGCTTCATGACGCAGAGCGACGACCCCAAATTCAACTGGAAGGCCTGGTGCAAGGACGACGACGCGGCAGTGTTTGCCGTGCAGTGGGAGGCCGGCGATGCTGCAGCCTGGAACGAGTTCTGCTGCCATGTTAATGACAACTTCAACAGCTCCTCCGTCAGCTCCATGGTGGCGCATTTCACAGGCAACCCATGGCACAGTGCACAGGGCAAGGCAGAGCAGGTGGGCGTGCTGCTGGCCCACGTGCTGGCCGAACGCCCTGCACTGCTGCGGAACCGTAAAATCTCCATCTTCGGCCACTCGCTGGGCGGCGCCGTCATCTATTCGGCCTTCCAGGAGATGGCCAAGATCCGAGACGAGACCAAGCAGACGCTGCCGACCTTTACCAACGCCGTGAGTTTCGCCGGCGCTTTCACTGCGGACGAGCAAGGACTCGAGAACGTGACGAAAGGACTGGACCCGGACATTGGCACGTTTGTCAACGTCTTCTCGGCCCGCGACGGCGTACTTAATAAACTGTTCTGGGTCCTGCAGAACGGCGCAGCGGCGGCTGGCGGCCAGGCTTTGGCTTTCGTCACTGCGAGTTGCGTGAACGTCGAAGTGTCGGACCTGGTGGTGCCGCGCGTGGAGAACCACTTTGGACACGGCTACTCGCAATTCATGGAGGCCATCAAGACGCGCGTGCTGCCCCACCTGACCCAGCTAAAGAGGTAGCGGAACTACTGACAGTGTTGCCAGCATCAGCAAGACTCGTGGCACAAGACTGATAAAGCAGAGCCTCGTTCGAACTCGTTTTATTCCACGAGTTCTCTAGAAAAATGATTACATGCTTCCTCTGTTGGAAACACTTGCAAGATCAAGGCGAAGATGGATTAGTTGGACGCAACATGCTAAACTGACTGCATCATGGGAGGATGATCCAGTTTTATCATCTCGGAGCACCATGAACAGATCGTTTCCACCGAGATACAACAAACCCATCGCATCGGGTGATCACAACTTTGTTTCTTTCCCTTTCTTCTCAACGACAAATCACGTTCAAAATGATGCTGCATCATGCAGATGTGCTAAAGCAGCATTGCTGGGATTGATGAACCGCACGGATGTGGTCTTTCCCGCTAGCAGAACAGTCCCACGACTCCAAGTCTGCTGCAGGCAGATGCCGTGCAACCACGAGACGCCTCCTACCGGGTAGCATCCGTAACTGACATAAAATACCTTCGCTCAATCCGCCACGACTCGGTGATTCCCATTCCGAGATGACTATGCGGTGACACATCGCGAGTTTAATCCGGGCAGTAATTGCGAGTGCGCATCGCTCACGTCCGACGACATTATCATCTACAAGGTGGCCATAACGTTTATGTATGGTCCCGTTCCGCTGTACACAAGGCGACCATGAAGTTTACGTCTGGTCACGTTCATTTTGACGACCCTCAACGTTTCCCCATCATCGATCCCGTCAAGAAGGAGTTTCCCGCCGTGGCGTCGCATGTGATCGCCGAAGAGATGCGTCTTGTCCGCAAGACGTATGCGTCGGGAGTACGAGACAGCGGCAACGGTGGCACGCCTGATGTTGCAAGTGATTCCGGCGATGCAAAACAAGAGGCGGCCGAGTCCACGACGCCACCGCGTAGTCACCGTGGCCTGTTCAATTACACGGATAGATGGCACTGATTGAATTGCGATGGCATATGATTTCCGAGCACGAAAGTTATCGATTTGATTGTGAAAGCGTGGGCGAAGCCATTTCCATCACCAAGGTAACGTTGAGTATTAGTTTTCGCCATCCGAGATGACCACCGGCTTTAGCCTGGGACTGGGTGATTCTGCACTACCCTGCACGCAAACCTTGATGTCGCCCCGACCATTGTTGCCGATCGAGTGAGTGACCGATCCTCATGCCAGACAGCCAGCTTCTGGACCACCATTTCCAAACCTCCCAGCTCGAGCGCAAAACGGCAAAACCTTGGAATCAACTACGCACCATGCATCGTATTGTTATTCTGTTGACGCTGATGCTTGCTGTGCTCGCCGACGCGTACAACATCGGCATTGGCAAGTCCGATATCACTGGACCTGCAGCTGGAGTCATCATGATGGGGTTCGCCGACCCGACGGAGACCACCGCCGGCATCCTGAACCACCTCTATGCGCGAGCTTTCCTCATCGAAGACGACGATACCGACAAACGAGTCCTGATTGTCCACTGTGATCTCATGTCCGTCACGCAGCTTGTCCACCAAGAAGTTCTGGCGCAGTTGGCCACCAAATACAACGGCGTCTACACTGAGCAGAACGTCATTCTGCACGCCACGCACACCCACGCCAGCCCCGGAGGAACTGCCGGATACTTCCTCTACGACATCTCCAGCTTCGGCTACATCAGCGAGAACTTTGACAAGATCGTGAGCGGCATCGTGGCTGCAATCGACGCGGCGCACACCTCGGTCGAAAGCGGCACGGTTCGCTGGAACAAGGGCGAGGTCGACAAAGGGGCAAGAACCGGTCCCCGAAGCGTACATGGCCAACCCAGAAGAAGAGCGAGCCAAGTACACGAGCGACATCGACACGACGATGAGAGCTCTCCACTTTTCAACGAAGCAGGAAAGCGGCGTGGTGTACTCGCCTTTAACCTGGTCCACCCGACCAGACTAACCGTTGAGAACCGATTGATCAGCGGGGACAACAAAGGCTTCGCCGAGTTCTGGCTGAGGACGAGCTGGGCGACGTCGTCGTAGCCATCGGCATTTCGAACGCCGCCGACGTGAGTCCCAATCTCGTCGACAACGGCGACGGCACGTTCAAGGGCGAAGGCAACACGACGATCGAGTCGGCCGAAATCATGGGCAAGCGGCAGTACGACACGCTGAAGGCGCTCATCAACGGAGAGTCCGAGCTGATCGAGGGATCGGTGGTGGCGAATTTGTCGTACGTGGACTTCTCGAATGTCACGCTGGACGGAGTCGAAGCCACGACGGCCGATCCGTACGCCGATCGAACTTGCCCTGCGGTGGTGGGGCAGAACTTCGCGGCCGGCACGGAAGATGGCCGTGGTCTCCCCATGTTTACCGAAAGCAATCTGAAAGCCAATGCATTATTCAAAGCACTTGGTGCAGTGATCAAGAGAACCCCGCAGTGGGTGCAGGACTGCCAGAATGCTAACAAGGTGCCGATGCTGGCCGTCGGACTCATGAAACCCGTGCCGTGGGTCCCCACCATCCTGCCCGTACAGATCGTCAAGATCGGACAGTTCGGGATCGCCGTGACCACCTTCGAGACCACGACGATGGCCGGTCGACGCATCCGAGACACCGTCAAAACCGCGTTGGCAAGTGCCGACGTCACCGAAGTGCAGCTCGCCTCTATTAGCAACGGCTACGCCCAGTACATGACCACCAAGGAGGAGTACTTGACCCAGAACTACGAAGGCGCGTCGACGCTGTTCGGACCCAACCAGTTGGCCGCCGTGCAGCAGGAGTTGGCTCGCGTGGCCGCGTCGGTGGCCGACCCTACGGTGCCTCTGGACGTGGGTCCGACGCCGCTGCAACTCGACCGAGACTCACTCATCACGCTGCAGACTGGTGTGGTGCTGGACTCGGCCCCGTTCCTCAAGTCCTTCAGCTCGGTGCGCACACAGCCGTCAAGCTCGTACTCTATCGGTGGTGTGGCGTCGGCGGTGTTCGCCGGGGCCCACCCCAAGAACGCGTTGACCAAGGTCTCCTCCTTTGCGACGTCCAGCAACTCAACTCGGACGGGTCGTATTCCACCGTCATGACGGACGCTCACTGGGACCTTCGCTACCACTGGGAGCGTTACCTCATCGCTGAGAGCAAGAACACATGCGAGTGGAACATTCGGGCGGGTGGACGCACCAGTGTAGCTGGCACATATCGGTTCGTGCACCGAGGCTACTCGAAGAATTCGCTGGGGAAGATGAAGGCGTACGAAGGCGTGTCGAACACATTTAAGGTATCTGAATAAGGCAACGTCTTACAGAAAGGAATATAGAGGACAAGAAACAGATAGTGCATGCAATATCTTCAACTTACACGTATGTAGCCATGTTGTGATAAGACGCTTTCACATTTCTAAACCGCATCAAAAGCAATGGACACGACGGCCGAGTTCACGTCGCCGCGCGAGGTGCAGCTGGAGTTCCAGGAGCCATCGCAGCCGCCTGTTGCTACCAAATACGCCTGTAAGAAGTGCCGCTGTGTGCTATTCACAAGCGACGAGCTCATGCCGCACGAGCCCGAGCGGCAGCAGATCTCCACACGCCGGGTACATTTCAGGCATTTATCTTATTTTCTTCTAAATCTAACTCTGACACATGTAACAATATGTGACGTGTGTGATGAGCTAGAAGTTGAAGGACCTGAAGCACCACGTTCCTGCAGGACACGTCGACTGCTCCTCCTTCTTTTGGAGGAGACGCAACCGTGGATGGATGAAGCGTTGCTAGCCGAGGGGAAGATCCACTGCCCAAGTGTCAAATGCCAATCTCGACTGGGAGCTCTGCAATGGTCCGGGTCCCAGTGCTCTTGTGGTACGTGGGTCACGCCGTCCATCAAAATCACCAAGAGCAGAGTAGATCCGGTGTTTGAACGCAGCAATGCCCATATCGTCACGGGCGTCGTGCTTCCCAACTCACAGGCATATGCAGCGGAAAATGCACCGCCCACTGAGAGCTAAAAGGGTTTCGACCAGCTGAATTGGTCTGCACACTCGCTGAGGACGTTCGACCGCGGCAATAAATAGTGGTTCGGTTCGTTTCGCGCGTGAGATTATGTGAGGCTATTATCATCCGGCGGCACGCCGTGGTTTGCTGTTAACACTTGGACAACATTTAACACCCGCTCCATGCCAGGTGCGCGCGGGATTTGACTGACGCAGATAAACTTGGGCTTCAAGTGCAAAGAAATTTGATCGACACCGCAGACGCCAACAAATCACATGAAGGTGGCGAGCGGACAGTCGAAAAGAAACCTTGTGCGAATCGCCTCAATCGCGCCCAAACCTCCCCAGCTAAATAGTGATACAATACGTCAAGCGTGGGCGCGCTCGTGGCATGGAAAAAGCCCTAATAATTCGGCACCAGCTTTACCGCCTTCAGCGTTGGATTCGCCCGTGTTTGAGCTGGTGCCGCTAGAGTGCCTACCTGCTTTCGATGCGGCCAAGACTTTTAAAACAATGCTCTTCAACTCGGACCAGATTCGACGGCTAAACGCTTTTAGACGGCAGTGGCGGCAGCTGATCGCGATTGCTCTGCAGCTTGGTAACATGCTGATGCTGTTGACGACGATGGTGCCGCGACGAGTGGGATATCTGACGGCTGTAGTGTCGCCCATATTGCAGCTTCCGGGGATGTTGTTTATCGTGGCGTCGATGCGTGTCGAAATGATGATGCTGCTCTTTCGGACGTACGACTTCTGGTACTTCACCGTGAACAACCTCATCTTCGGGGTCTGTTTTGTAGCAATTCTGGCTGATGTTCGTGTTGTGGTCGTTGTCTGTGGGTGTTTGATCGTGCAAATAAGTATCTTCGCGGACGCGTTGGTAGGAGACAGGTATCAGCTGTTCTTGTCGAGCTTTATCAATTGTTTTACGCACTTCGCCATGTTTGTGGTCGTCTACCTACGAATATTGGATGATAACGGCAATGGTGGGGGACTGGTGCTTTCGTATTCCTCCACTGGTCATGGTTTCTCCCTACGTGACACGCTTATGAACACACAACTGAACATGGTGCTGCTGTTCGGAAGACTGGTTTATCGCAACTGGGTCACGATGCGGGAACAAGACACCGCTACCGCTCGGAGAATTAATTCCCAGACCAGCTATATCCCAGGCCGCCGTCGTTGCGTCAGCTACTATTGCACGGTGGGACTTCGTTCGAAAAGCGATAACACCAACGTTGATTTACTTCGAGCACAGAGCACCTACTCGATCCCTAACTCTGTTCACAGGACGAAAACCAGCGTCACTGGGAGTATTGAAGACGCCCATTCCCATTCGCGCGCCGGGAGTGTCATCAGTATCCAAGCGTTGGAAAGTTACCACACCGCGGTAGCTTCACAAGTCAACACAGGTTTGGCGCCTGCCAAAATCCACACCCCCAGAAATAATCGGGATGCGAATTGAGTCTCCTCAGCAACACAACTTCACCAAGATTCAACTGCAGTTCGTACCTATCGGCAAAGAGTTTAAGGCGCACACTACACTAATTCCAGGGTTTGGGCGATTGCTGACGAAAGTTCTGGGATCTACAGCGTCAGCTCAGAGGCATCGTTGGCTACTTACCATTTTCACGGTCTCGGATATGGCGGTATTATGATATTGGTGATAGGTGGTCTGGTCGCATGGATTTCGCGCGACCAAAACCTCGACAATTTCTTCCCGGGACTTGCCAGAACGCAA
This sequence comes from Phytophthora quininea, assembly GCA_011947345.1. Classification (NCBI taxonomy): domain Eukaryota; phylum Oomycota; class Peronosporomycetes; order Peronosporales; family Peronosporaceae; genus Phytophthora; species Phytophthora quininea. The sequence continues at coordinate 96,017 of JAAVTG010000376.1, forward strand.
AGGCTAGCATTTGGTGCCACGATGCTTTTCTGCTGTGTGTTTTTCGCGTCCTATCAGAGGCAGTTGCTGAAGAGCTTGTATTCGTCCTTCAACTTCCTCTTCCTGTCCACAAAGCTAACAGTAGCGTCGTTGGCACTCTGTCAGTTTTTCGCTTTCGATCGCCGCGTCATTTGGGTGTGGGGGCGTGGATCTGGATGCAATGGGCGATCACACTCGACGCGCTACCACCGAGTACGGCGCGCCTACTTGCTTTTAAAAAGTCGACATTGATGACATTGGTAGTTGCCTTTGAAATGATCGGGTTGGTAATCTTGTCTCTGGAATTATTTGCGTGGGATCAGTGGATCGTCCCGAACCGCTTAGTCATCGATCGCGTTGTTTTGGGCCATCACGTGACGGTTAGTACGTTGTCTGCTTTGGTGTCGCGTCTGTGGACAATTTTTCTTTGGGATTGCAAGCTCATGTGGTTTCTCTCTGCTGCTTATCGGCGTGAACGTCAGCGTCGTTCGAACTCGATCAATAGTGGATTGGAGGTAGTTAATGATGACGAAGGAATACGTTTGTTGCTTGTCGGCCGCGTCGAGTTCTTCTACGAATGGGCGACACATAACCGCCTCAAACGCGCTCAAGCGCGCTGGGTTCGTGGTTTGCACATTCTCCGAGCAACACAATCGCTCATTCGACGTCGTAGCAGAGCTGGAATCCAAGCCGTTCGTGATGACGTCGTGAAAGAGGAATCGCAGGCACCATCGTAATAGAGTTCCTTGCTTTAGTTTGGCTTCGTGGTGATAATACACCAGGAAACCTAGTAGCAGTTTCCGTGGTTACCAGGTTGACTGATTAGTGGAATAACGTGGAGACATCGTCAGCATTTTCGATTAGTCGATGGTATATTCAACATCAAGTTGAAGTACCTGGCTAGACCCTTACGCCGCCAGCGTGAACGTGTTTGACTTACCTTCGTACGCCGTAAGCGTTCCCAGCAAACTCTTCGAATAGCCTCGGTGCACGAACCGATATGTGCCAGCTACACTGGTGCGTCCACCCGCCCGAATGTTCCACTCGCATGTGTTCTTGCTCTCAGCGATGAGGTAACGCTCCCAGTGGTAGCGAAGGTCCCAGTGAGCGTCCGTCATGACGGTGGAATACGACCCGTCCGAGTTGAGTTGCTGGACGTCGCAAAAGGAGGAGACCTTGGTCAACGCGTTCTTGGGGTGGGCCCCGGCGAACACCGCCGACGCCACACCACCGATAGAGTACGAGCTTGACGGCTGTGTGCGCACCGAGCTGAAGGACTTGAGGAACGGGGCCGAGTCCAGCACCACACCAGTCTGCAGCGTGATGAGTGAGTCTCGGTCGAGTTGCAGCGGCGTCGGACCCACGTCCAGAGGCACCGTGGGGTCGGCCACCGACGCGGCCACGCGAGCCAACTCCTGCTGCACGGCGGCCAACTGGTTGGGTCCGAACAGCGTCGACGCGCCTTCGTAGTTCTGGGTCAAGTACTCCTCCTTGGTGGTCATGTACTGGGCGTAGCCGTTGCTAATAGAGGCGAGCTGCACTTCGGTGACGTCGGCACTTGCCAACGCGGTTTTGACGGTGTCTCGGATGCGTCGACCGGCCATCGTCGTGGTCTCGAAGGTGGTCACGGCGATCCCGAACTGTCCGATCTTGACGATCTGTACGGGCAGGATGGTGGGGACCCACGGCACGGGTTTCATGAGTCCGACGGCCAGCATCGGCACCTTGTTAGCATTCTGGCAGTCCTGCACCCACTGCGGGGTTCTCTTGATCACTGCACCAAGTGCTTTGAATAATGCATTGGCTTTCAGATTGCTTTCGGTAAACATGGGAGACCACGGCCATCTTCCGTGCCGGCCGCGAAGTTCTGCCCCACCACCGCAGGGCAAGTTCGATCGGCGTACGGATCGGCCGTCGTGGCTTCGACTCCGTCCAGCGTGACATTCGAGAAGTCCACGTACGACAAATTCGCCACCACCGATCCCTCGATCAGCTCGGACTCTCCGTTGATGAGCGCCTTCAGCGTGTCGTACTGCCGCTTGCCCATGATTTCGGCCGACTCGATCGTCGTGTTGCCTTCGCCGCTGAACGTGCCGTCGCCGTTGTCGATCCGGTTGGGGCTGACATCTCCGGCATTCGCGATGCCGATGCCAACCACCACGTCGTCCAGCTCGTCTTCCAGCAGAAACTCAGCGTATCCCTTGTTATCTCCGCTGATGAGATGGTTTTTGGCGGTGAGACTGGTGGGGTGGACTGGGTAGAATGCCAGCACGCCTCGCAGTTTACCCGTACTGCTGAAGAAGTGCAGAGCTCTCATGGTCGTGTCGATGTCGCTGGCGTACTTTGCGCGCTCTTTGGCCGAGTTGGCCAGATAGGCCTTGGGCGACCGGTTCTTGCCCCCTTTGTCGACCTCGCCCTTGTTCCAGCGGATCGTGCCGCTTTCGACCGAGGTGTGCGCTGCATCGATGGCCGTCATGATGCCGCTCACGATCTTGTCAAAGTTCTCGCTGATGTATCCGAGGATGGAGACGTCGTAGAGGAAGTATCCGGCAGTTCCTCCGGGGCTGGCGTGAGTGTGCGTGGCGTGCAGAATGACGTTCTGCTCAGTGTAGACTCCATCGTACTTGGTAGCCAATTCTGTGAGGACTTCTTGGTGGACAAGCTGTGTGACGGACATGAGATCACAGTGGACAATCAGGACTCGTTTGTCGGTATCGTCGTCTTCGATGAGGAAAGCTCGCGCATAGAGGTGGTTCAGGATGCCGGCGGTGGTCTCCGTCGGGTCGGCGAACCCCATCATGATGACTCCAGCTGCAGGTCCAGTGATATCGGACTTGCCAATGCCGATGTTGTACGCGTCGGCGAGCACAGCAAGCATCAGCGTCAACAGAATAACAATACGATGCATGGTGCGTAGTTGATTCCAAGGTTTTGCCGTTTTGCGCTCGAGCTGGGAGGTTTGGAAATGGTGGTCCAGAAGCTGGCTGTTTGGCATGAGGATCGGTCACTCACTCGATCGGCAACAATGGTCGGGGCGACATCAAGGTTTGCGTGCAGGGTAGTGCAGAATCACCCAGTCCCAGGCTAAAGCCGGTGGTCATCTCGGATGGCGAAAACTAATACTCAACGTTACCTTGGTGATGGAAATGGCTTCGCCCACGCTTTCACAATCAAATCGATAACTTTCGTGCTCGGAAATCATATGCCATCGCAATTTCAATCAGTGCCATCTATCCGTGTAATTGAACAGGCCACGGTGACTACGCGGTGGCGTCGTGGGACTCGGCCGCCTCTTGTTTTGCATCGCCGGAATCACTTGCAACATCAGGCGTGCCACCGTTGCCGCTGTCTCGTACTCCCGACGCATACGTCTTGCGGACAAGACGCATCTCTTCGGCGATCACATGCGACGCCACAGCAGAAAACTCCTTCTTGACGGGATCGACGAACAGTTTCTATGGCAAAGCCAACGATCAGTGTGTTATGCAAGGAGGTATCATAACCGTACAGCTTTCGTTTACCTTGATACGGTCGTCGAAGCGGATAATGGCCAGGAACAAATTCAAGTTCTCGGAGCAGTTGCTGTCCTCGATCAGCTTGCTGTAAATAAGCGCCAAGATATCACACAGCGAGAGCAGCACCTCTCGATAGTCTAGTGGAAAAGGCTCCAAGAACAACAATACCGTACCAGTACCATCACGTCAGATGATGACAAATATCCCGCATCAACAAACAAAACGTACAATCGGCGGCGTCATCAGCCGTCTGTACACGGGCCGCTGGTTCCATTTGTGGAGCGTCGGGCGGAATGGTTCGTCAGCAGAATACTGCGTGCCGTGCTCCTTGTCCAGAGGTTCGTGTAGTGTACTCGACGTTGCCACCATCATTTTCTACTCATATCCACAGCAACATATAGTTAGTAACTCATCACACCTCTCCATAATACCCCTCACATACCATTCCTTGCACCGTCGCGGAGGAAAAGTAAAACTCGAGCTCCTCCAGTAATTGGCAGCAGTCCATAGCCAACAGCTCTGGGTGCAGCGACTCCCCTACCAACCTCCCAAGGCCAATACCCAAGTAGAAGAACTGGGCTCCACGTCGAATGCTCTGTTTGGCTCCTAAATGGCCCATCACTTGCTGCTCTCTCAGCAGCGCAACATTGAGCCAGTAGTTGGAGCCTTCGTGCATGGCCTTGAGGTAGTTCCAGTCTGACCGTCGGTGCTGCACCAGGTCCTCCAGGATCTTCATCCTCTGCTGGGCCGACACCTGTCTCTGTAGCTCTTCATCTACTTCGTCCCCAGGTGCTTCATCTACACTAGAGCTCTGGGAGAACAGCAGAGATCCAAACGAGCTCGACGCACTGACCAACGACGACGTCAGTGAACCGAGGGGTCTCCGCCCTCGCCAGTAGGCGTCTCCTCACTTGTAGAGCTTGGAGAAGCCTCTTTCTTGCCACTGATTGTATGGGACAGAGGGCTCAGCACCTTTCGACTGCCCTGAGTAAATTTGGAGCGGGCTGCAGCCGCCATTGAGCGCGCGGCGGACGAGGCCTTGGCTGCGGATGTCGGAATGTGCAGGTTGGAGCCCTTGGAGCTAGTCCTAGCGGCCGCTGCGTCGTCGCTAGTGGTCTCTGGCGCTGTCGGAGGTACAGCTGAAGCTTCAACTGCCGCGGGGAAGTCCGGGAAGGCTGATGGGGGCGGCGGCAGCGACGCCAGCACTTCCTGCTCGTCGCGGGGCTCGGCCATTATCAGTCGGTTTTAGATCTAATGCGCATTCCGAGACCATCACTCTGTTTTACACTTGATGTTTGTATGTTGGTTGCCGTTGGCCATACAAACGTCAAGTTAGTGTCGATTCCACGTTCTCGCGCACTCATGGGGCGTATCGCTCGGCTGGAGCTCGAGAACTTCAAGTCGTACGGCGGGCGGCACGTGGTGGGGCCGTTCCACCGCTTCACGGCCGTCATCGGACCCAATGGCAGCGGCAAGTCCAACCTCATGGACGCCATCAGCTTCGTGCTGGGCGTCAACTCGCGCCAACTGCGCAGCAACCAGCTCAAAGACCTGGTGCACAAGGCTCCAGGAGACGTACAGGGCGTAACTCAGTCCCGCTCTGCGTTCGTAACTCTTGTCTACGAGCTATCCCAGGATGAGACGCCTCCTTCCATGGCCCGACACGCGCAAGAGACTAAGGAAGTCGCGTTCACAAGACTCATTAACGAGAAAGGCGTCGGTTCATATCGCATCGACGGCCAGGACGTGGGGTTCGAAGGCTACCAAGCCCAATTGAAGGAAATTGGGATCTTGGTGAAGGCCAGGAACTTCCTGGTGTTCCAAGGAGACGTAGAGAGCATCGCCAGCAAGAGCCCCACGGAGCTGACCAAGCTCTTCGAGCAAATCTCCATGTCAGACGAGCTAAAGACCGAGTATGAGAAGCTCATGGAGCGGAAGAACGCAGCGGAAGAGAACATGATCTTCGCCTATAAGAAGAAGAAAGGGCTGGTGGCGGAGAAGAGGATGGTAAGGGAGCAGAAGGAGGAGGCCGAGAGCTTCAGGGACAAGCTGGAGAAAGCCAATGCGCTACGCGTGGAGCATTATCTGTGGCAGTTGTTCCAACTACAAGGTGAGATCAACGAGCATGAAGAGGCGGTGAAGGTGTACCAGGAATCGAAGAGGAAGTGCTCCACAAAGGAAGAGAATGTACTGAAAGATTATCATGCCAAGAAGAAAGAACATAGTGCCAACTCTAGAGACAAGAAACTGAGTCGCGAGAAGCTTCAGGACTTCCAGAACGAGATGGAGGACATCCAGCCGCAAGTGATTAAGATCCGAGAACAAACGAGATACGCGGAAAGAGGATTCTTGACGCCGAGTCTACTGAGCAGAACCTGCAGACGCGAATGGAGGAGAAGAATAAGGAACTTGACGGTCTGAAGAGAGATCTGCAAGAGCTGGAGATAGCCATGGCGGACTTGGATGCGAGTCAGAGGCGCGCGAACCATGGAGGTGAAGACGCTGAGCTGGTGATGGATGGCGTGCGTTTAGAGGAGTATCATCGCATTAAAGAAGCTGTTCAAGTCAAGACTAACATGCTGCGAACAGAACGAGAGGCAATTATGCGCCAACAAAATGCAGACAAACATAAGGTGCAGATGCTGACCCAGGAGCGTCAGGAAAATGTCAAGATGGTGGAGATGCTCACGGAAGACCTGAAACAAGCTGATGAACGCATCGACAATGTAAGTCTCGCCTTTCAAAATACTGGTAGCGCCAGTTGTAACATATTGACGTTTTCCTGCAGATGCAACGCGTCATTGCTGAAGCCGAGAATGACATCATTGAAGCCGAAAGGAACTTGCAGATGACCGACGAAGAAGTAAGTGTCTACAGCACGACATTTTATGAATTTGAAGCGATCTAACGCGACCTTAACTTCATTGCATAGAATCGAACCCAGGCACAAACGAAAGAAAAACTATCCGAGGAATTGAAACGCGTCACTAGCAAGCTACGTGATTTCAAAGACGATCGGCGACAATCACAAGCCGAAGCGCGAAAGGCAGAAACGCTCGAAACACTAAAGCGCCTCTATCCTGGTGTCCGCGGTCGCCTTGTGGACCTTTGCAAGCCTGTTCAGCGTAAGTACAATATGGCCGTGACAATTGCAACGGGTAAGCACATGGATGCGATCGTGGTGACGGACTACAAAACAGGCCAAGATTGCATTCGGTACCTGCGGGACTCTCGCTCCGGCAGTGCTCAGTTTATCCCTCTGGACAGAATCCGCATCAAACCGATCAATGAGCGTTTTCGCGACTTGGGCAATAACATCAAGATGGTGCTGGACGTTATCGAATGCGATGATGAAATTGAACCAGCATTACAGTATGCCGTAGGCGACACTGTTGTGTGCGACTCAATCGATGTCGCCCGAGATTTATGTTTTCGGCGAAATGAGAAAGTGAAAGCGGTCACATTGGACGGCATGGTAGTTAGCAAAAACGGCAGTATGACGGGTGGAAAAACTGACCACGACGCGCGCCGGGCTGGTCGATGGGATGAAAAGGAGGTGGAATCCTTGCAGCAGCGCAAGGACGAGTTGATGGACGAGATGCGTGCAATGGACCGCCACGGGTCATCTTACACGAGATTGCAATCGCTGCAAACGAAACTGGAGGGGCTAAAAGCCGACTCCACCACGCAAAGGCGGATCTGGAAATCACAAAGACGAAAAAGCCTGGCTTCGAGACGCGCATTTCTGATGCGAATAAACGCATGAAAGAAACGATCGATCCACAGCTTGAGAAATTTGAAGCGGCTGTAGCCTCTCGTAAAGGCAAACTCGCGAGCCTTCAGGACCAAATCAATACGGTGGAAGACGACATGTTCGCAGATTTTAGCGAGGCGATGGGTGTTGAAAGTATTCGCATCTACGAAGATAAAGTTCTGAAGCGTCGAGAGCAAGCGGATGCTGTGCGTCATAGAATCACGACACAAGCGAAGAAGTTGCGAGCACAGGTACCGATTGTTGAGCTATGATCTATCTTTCCTGCATCCTCACTGACGTTGTTGTCTTGTCTATAGATCGAATATTTGGAATCTCAAAACTACAACGATCGCTTGACTTCTGCGAAAGACATTGCCTCCCGAGAAGCCCAGCGTCAAAAACAATTAGCTGAAGAAGAAGCGGGTCTGTTGAAACGAGTGTCCGCTCTGCGTAAAGAGAGAATAGCGCAAGAAAAGATTCATGCAGACTTGAATTCAAAGGTTGAGGCGCTTGAGAATGAGCTCCGAGCGATCGGCGCGAAGAAGCTCAAGTACGATGAGCGTAAGAGCAAAATCATGAGGAGAATCGCAGCAGAAGAAGCCGTGCTCGAACGCTTGAAAGACCACAAGGCGGAGATTTTTAAGCGCGCATCGCTGGATCAAGTGACACTCCCCATTGTTGGGCAAAAATCAGGTGAAGACGTGGAAATGGAAGATGCAAACGCATCTCGAGCCGACTCAATGGTCAGAGTGCTCTTGAAAGAGCAGAGCTACTAGGCGACGAGCTTTTTGTTGACCAAGAAGTTGATTTCTCAGCTCTCCCGGATGCCCACGTCGTAGTAGATAAAAAGAGTTCGAGGAGATTAATCGTAGCTATGAAGAGCGAATCGGCGTGCTACTGACGGAGCTGGAGCGCATGCAGCCGAATCTGCGCGCACTCGACAAGTTCGATGCGATCCAAAGCAAGATCGGCAAGGAAGAGGAGGAGTTGGATCGCATCAAGCGCCAATCGTTCGATGCTGCATCAAAGTTCGAAAAGGTCAAGCTTGAACGCTTTGAACGGTTTATGGAAGCCTTCAACCACGTTTCGGGGTCATTGACTCGACGTACAAGCGGCTCACGAAGAGCTCCAAGCACCCTCTGGGCGGCACTGCGTATTTGAATTTGGAAAACACGGACGAGCCGTATCTGAACGGGATCAAGTACAACGCGATGCCGCCAATGAAGCGGTTCCGGGAGATGGAGCAATTGTCTGGCGGCGAGAAGACCGTCGCTGCGCTTGCGTTGCTGTTCGCCATCCATAACTACCGCCCGTCGCCGTTCTTTGTGTTGGACGAAGTGGATGCCGCACTGGACAACGTGAACGTGAATAAGGTGTCCACTTACATTGCCAACTGCGACTTCCAGTGCATCGTGATCTCGCTCAAGGACTCGTTTTACGAAAAAGCGGACGCGCTTGTCGGAATTTGCAAAGATATCACGTTGCAGCAGTCCCAGTCGATGACGCTGGATCTCACCAAATTTGATTGATTTTGTCTCTGGAAAGTGGAAAACGTGCCATTGAATTTGTGTCGTCCAAGCAAGGTAATGATTGCAATATTATTTTCCTGGGATATTTTGCCCTGCCACTCGATGGACTTGTTCAAGTAGTTAGTGACGCGAGCTTTCGACTTGGATTCCTCGCTGGCTCGTATTTTTTCAACTCAGCCTAACCGTACTCAATGTTGCCGCGCAGTATGAAGTCCATTGCCTCCCGACAAAGCTTGACGGGAACCACTTGATCCTCTGTTGACCCTGGCTGTTCCCAATGTCATCACCACTCAACGAGAAATATCAACGTTTCTGCGGACGTCTTCTTCACGCCAAGCGCGAGAGCTGCGCTAACACCTCACTCGACACCACAGCATAAAGGAAAGCAAACCATTTATCGAGAAAAAAATCGTTGCAGGACCAAATGTACACTACGGCTGCTGGTATGGATATGGCGAGCTAGCATTTTACTGACGAAGAGACTTCTGAGCCGACTTGTTCGCCGGGTTGGGGCACGGCGTCTTCGCAGCGGTCGTCCCAGCTGTCTTCGGGGTGGGGCACGGAGTCTTTGCACCGAACGCCCCAGTCACCTTCTTTCCGATTTGATCGCCCTTAATGCCCCAGAAAGTTGTGTAGGACTTTTCGTGGTCGCCATTCTTTCTGTCGAAGTGCCATCACCGCCAGCACCAGCATGAGCACCACCGCCAATTCCCCCATCAATGCCACCTTCAGTACCGCCGTGGATACCGCCACTAATGCCTCCTTCGGCACCGCCGTGGATACCGCCACCAATGCCGCCGCCGATGCCGCCTTCGGCACCGCCGTGAATACCGCCACCAATGCCGCCTTCAGCACCGCCGTGAATACCGCCACCAATGCCGCCACCAATGCCGCCTTCAGCACCGCCGTGGATACCGCCACCAATGCCGCCGCCGATGCCACCTTCGGCACCGCCGTGAATACCGCCACCAATGCCGCCTTCAGCACCGCCGTGAATACCGCCACCAATGCCGCCACCAATGCCGCCTTCAGCACCGCCGTGGATACCGCCACCAATGCCGCCGCCGATGCCGCCTTCAGCACCGCCGTGGATACCGCCACCAATGCCGCCGCCGATGCCGCCTTCAGCACCGCCGTGGATACCGCCACCAATGCCGCCGCCGATGCCACCTTCGGCACCGCCGTGAATACCGCCGCCGATGCCGCCTTCAGCACCGCCGTGGATACCGCCACCAATGCCGCCGCCGATGCCGCCTTCAGCACCGCCGTGGATACCGCCACCAATGCCGCCGCCGATGCCACCTTCGGCACCGCCGTGAATACCGCCGCCGATGCCGCCTTCAGCACCGCCGTGAATACCGCCACCAATGCCGCCACCAATGCCGCCTTCAGCACCGCCGTGGATACCGCCACCAATGCCGCCGCCGATGCCGCCTTCAGCACCGCCGTGGATACCGCCACCAATGCCGCCGCCGATGCCGCCGCCGATGCCGCCTTCGGCACCGCCGTGAATACCGCCACCAATGCCGCCTTCAGCACCGCCGTGGATACCGCCACCAATGCCGCCGCCGATGCCGCCTTCAGCACCGCCGTGGATACCGCCACCAATGCCGCCGCCGATGCCGCCTTCAGCACCGCCGTGGATACCGCCACCAATGCCGCCGCCGATGCCGCCTTCAGCACCGCCGTGGATACCGCCACCAATGCCGCCGCCGATGCCGCCTTCAGCACCGCCGTGGATACCGCCACCAATGCCGCCGCCGATGCCACCTTCGGCACCGCCGTGAATACCGCCGCCGATGCCGCCTTCAGCACCGCCGTGGATACCGCCACCAATGCCGCCGCCGATGCCGCCTTCGGCACCGCCGTGAATACCGCCACCAATGCCGCCTTCAGCACCGCCGTGAATACCGCCACCAATGCCGCCGCCGATGCCGCCTTCGGCACCGCCGTGAATACCGCCACCAATGCCGCCTTCAGCACCGCCGTGGATACCGCCACCAATGCCGCCGCCGATGCCGCCTTCAGCACCGCCGTGGATACCGCCACCAATGCCGCCGCCGATGCCGCCTTCGGCACCGCCGTGAATACCGCCGCCGATGCCGCCTTCAGCACCGCCGTGGATACCGCCACCAATGCCGCCGCCGATGCCGCCTTCAGCACCGCCGTGGATACCGCCACCAATGCCGCCGCCGATGCCGCCTTCGGCACCGCCGTGAATACCGCCGCCGATGCCGCCTTCAGCACCGCCGTGGATACCGCCACCAATGCCGCCGCCGATGCCGCCTTCAGCACCGCCGTGGATACCGCCACCAATGCCGCCGCCGATGCCGCCTTCGGCACCGCCGTGAATACCGCCACCAATGCCGCCTTCAGCACCGCCGTGGATACCGCCACCAATGCCGCCGCCGATGCCGCCTTCAGCACCGCCGTGGATACCGCCACCAATGCCGCCGCCGATGCCGCCTTCGGCACCGCCGTGAATACCGCCACCGATGCCGCCTTCAGCACCGCCGTGGATACCGCCACCAATGCCGCCGCCGATGCCGCCTTCGGCACCGCCGTGAATACCGCCACCAATGCCGCCTTCAGCACCGCCGTGGATACCGCCACCAATGCCGCCACCGATGCCGCCTTCAGCACCGCCGTGGATACCGCCACCAATGCCGCCGCCGATGCCGCCTTCAGCACCGCCGTGGATACCGCCACCAATGCCGCCGCCGATGCCGCCTTCGGCACCGCCGTGGATACCGCCACCAATGCCGCCTTCAGCACCGCCGTGAATACCGCCACCAATGCCGCCACCAATGCCGCCTTCAGCACCGCCGTGGATACCGCCACCAATGCCGCCGCCGATGCCGCCTTCAGCACCGCCGTGGATACCGCCACCAATGCCGCCGCCGATGCCGCCTTCAGCACCGCCGTGGATACCGCCACCAATGCCGCCGCCGATGCCGCCTTCGGCACCGCCGTGAATACCGCCGCCGATGCCGCCTTCAGCACCGCCGTGGATACCGCCACCAATGCCGCCGCCGATGCCGCCTTCGGCACCGCCGTGAATACCGCCGCCGATGCCGCCTTCAGCACCGCCGTGGATACCGCCACCAATGCCGCCGCCGATGCCGCCTTCAGCACCGCCGTGGATACCGCCACCAATGCCGCCGCCGATGCCGCCTTCAGCACCGCCGTGGATACCGCCACCAATGCCGCCGCCGATGCCGCCGCCGATGCCGCCTTCGGCACCGCCGTGAATACCGCCACCAATGCCGCCTTCAGCACCGCCGTGGATACCGCCACCAATGCCGCCGCCGATGCCGCCTTCAGCACCGCCGTGGATACCGCCACCAATGCCGCCGCCGATGCCGCCTTCAGCACCGCCGTGGATACCGCCACCAATGCCGCCGCCGATGCCGCCTTCGGCACCGCCGTGAATACCGCCACCAATGCCGCCTTCAGCACCGCCGTGGATACCGCCACCAATGCCGCCGCCGATGCCGCCTTCAGCACCGCCGTGGATACCGCCACCAATGCCGCCGCCGATGCCGCCTTCGGCACCGCCGTGGATACCGCCACCAATGCCGCCTTCAGCACCGCCGTGGATACCGCCACCAATGCCGCCGCCGATGCCGCCTTCAGCACCGCCGTGGATACCGCCACCAATGCCGCCGCCGATGCCGCCTTCGGCACCGCCGTGAATACCGCCACCAATGCCGCCTTCAGCACCGCCGTGATACCGCCACCAATGCCGCCACCGATGCCGCCTTCAGCACCGCCGTGGATACCGCCACCAATGCCGCCGCCGATGCCGCCTTCAGCACCGCCGTGGATACCGCCACCAATGCCGCCGCCGATGCCGCCTTCAGCACCGCCGTGGATACCGCCACCAATGCCGCCGCCGATGCCGCCTTCGGCACCGCCGTGAATACCGCCGCCGATGCCGCCTTCAGCACCGCCGTGGATACCGCCACCAATGCCGCCGCCGATGCCGCCTTCGGCACCGCCGTGAATACCGCCACCAATGCCGCCTTCAGCACCGCCGTGGATACCGCCACCAATGCCGCCGCCGATGCCGCCTTCAGCACCGCCGTGGATACCGCCACCAATGCCGCCTTCAGCACCGCCGTGGATACCGCCACCAATGCCGCCGCCGATGCCGCCTTCGGCACCGCCGTGGATACCGCCACCACTGAATGCCGCCGCCGATGCCACCTCCGGCACCGCCGTGAATACCGCCGCCGATGCCGCCTTCAGCACCGCCGTGGATACCGCCACCAATGCCGCCGCCGATGCCGCCTTCAGCACTGCCGTGGATCCGCCGCCGATGCCGCCTTCAGCACCGCCGTGGATACCGCCACCAATGCCGCCATGCCGCCTTCGGCACCGCCGTGAATACCGCCACCAATGCCGCCTGCACCGCCGTGGATACCGCCACCAATGCCGCCACCGATGCCGCCTTCAGCACCGCCGTGGATACCGCCACCAATGCCGCCGCCGATGCCGCCTTCAGCACCGCCGTGGATGCCACCAATGCCGCCGCCGATGCCGCCTTCAGCACCGCCGTGGATACCGCCACCAATGCCGCCGCCGATGCCGCCTTCGGCACCGCCGTGGATACCGCCACCAATGCCGCCTTCAGCACCGCCGTGGATGCCGCCACCAATGCCGCCGCCGATGCCGCCTTCGGCACCGCCGTGAATACCGCCGCCGATGCCGCCTTCAGCACCGCCGTGGATACCGCCACCAATGCCGCGCCGATGCCGCCTTCGGCACCGCCGTGAATACCGCCGCCGATGCCGCCTTCAGCACCGCCGTGGATACCGCCACCAATGCCGCCGCCGATGCCGCCTTCAGCACCGCCGTGGATACCGCCACCAATGCCGCCCCGATGCCGCCTTCAGCACCGCCGTGGATACCGCCACCAATGCCGCCGCCGATGCCGCCTTCAGCACCGCCGTGGATACCGCCACCAATGCCGCCGCCGATGCCGCCTTCGGCACCGCCGTGAATACCGCCGCCGATGCCGCCTTCAGCACCGCCGTGGATACCGCCATCAAAGGACGTTCGAAAAATCGGTGCTGGAGCCGGCGATCGCACGGCCGGGCGGCCACTTCGACCCGCGCAGCTCGCGCGCGGCCTCTGCCCCGAACTGGCCGTCGCCAGCGCCCGTCGGCCGCGCGTAGCGGCACTTCGCACTCGGCGGTGCTCGGCAGAAGGAATCCCCGCGCACGCGCACGTCCCAGCTCGGTGGCCAGCTCCAGCGCTGACCTGTTGCCTTCCGCGGAGCCCCGCCCCCAGTGCTTCGCCCTGCGCGCTCTGCCGACCGCCGCCTGCCCCGACCTCACTCCCGTCTTCGCCGCATGCACGCCACGAGCTCCAGCACGCAGAGCGGAGGCAGCCCCGTCACGGAGGACGAAGAGTCCATGTCGCCCTTCTCCTCGCCTTCCTCCGCCTCCACCAACGGCGCCAGCTTCGCGCAGCTGCTGCAGCGCGCCGCCCAGCGCGGAGATGCCAAGCAGATCGCCAAGCTCGTGCAGACTGCGCGCACCAGCGCCTCCTCGCCGTCCTCCAGCATCGACCTCGCCAAGCGCTCGTCCTCCTCGTCCTCGTCGGATGCTTGGCTCGACGCCGCAGACGAGGACGGCTTCACGGCGTTGCACCTCGCCTGCGTGGGCGGCCATGACGGCGCCGTAGAGGAACTGCTGCGCGCCGGCGCCCGGATGGAGGTCGCCACGCCCGAGGGCTTCACGGCGCTCATGTTCGCGGCCTGGTCCGGGGCGCTCTCGCTCGTGCAGACCTTGGTGTCGCACGGGGCGGACGTGCAGGCTCGCGACGTGGATGGCAACGACGCCGCCTTCATCGCCGAGATGAACGACCACGCGCCGGTGGCCAGGTACCTGCACCAGCAGATGGAGAACGCGGAGGAACCGCAGGGCTCGTCTTCCTCCAAGAAAGAGAGGCGGCGGCTTCAAGTCCATCGAGAGCTCTCCGATCAAGTCGGTGCACTCCAGCAGCTCCAGCGCCTCCACCGGGTCCGAGGAAAGCGCCATCGACAGCGGAAGCAGCTCGTCGACATGCTCGTCGCCCGAGCAACTCGCCGGGAAAGCTCTGCTCTCGAGTCCCTCGGGGATACCGTCGACGGCGCCACCCCATTGCACGTTGCGGCTATGCACGGTCAATGGAGACCGTGAAGGTGCTGCTGGCTCGCGGTGCGAGCCTGTCGGCTGCGCTCCCGGGCGGCGCCACGGGGTTGCACCTGGCCTCGGCGTCGGGTTTCTCGGACGTCGTCTCCTTCTTGCTTGACCAGGGCCTTCCTGTGGACGAGTCCACGGCCGCAGGCACCACCCCTGCACGAAGCTGCGTTCCAGGGGCACGTAGAGGTGGCCAGACTGCTGCTCGAGCGCGGCGCCAATGTCGATGCGGCCACCGAGCGCGGCACCACGCCTCTGCATCGCGCAGCGGAGAATGGCCACGTGCAGATCGCAGAGCTGCTCATCGCGCACGGGCTCACATCGATGCTGTCACGACCGACTATCTGGCAGCGGCTGGAGGGACGGAGGCGTCGGGGATCGATCGCGCCGCCGGCGTCGCCGAAGGCACCGGAAATCGGTAGCCGTGGAGACCGAGAACCACCCCCATCGAGGAGTCCCCCGAACGCGAGCCGCGGACACTCGACGAGCTGGAGAAGGAAGCGTCTACGTGCCGGTCGAGCCAGGTTGCGCTATGCCTTGCCGCCAAGAACGGTCACCTTGACATGGTGCAGTATCTCCTCACACGCGGCGCGGCCAGCTCGACCGAGCTCGGGGCGCT
The DNA here is from genome assembly GCA_011947345.1 of Phytophthora quininea. Lineage (NCBI taxonomy): Eukaryota > Oomycota > Peronosporomycetes > Peronosporales > Peronosporaceae > Phytophthora > Phytophthora quininea. Next base: position 111,640 of record JAAVTG010000376.1, read on the forward strand.
GGAAGCATCCCGACACCCGATTATGCTGGCAGCTCGACGCGGCCATTTGGAGATCGTGCGCGTCTTGCTGGCCCGCGACGAGTGCGCGACGAGTTTACCAGACGCGGCCTCGCGCGTGTTATGCTGTGCCGCGGAGCATGGCTACCTGCAGATGGTGGAGCACGCGTTGGCTCGCGGTGCTGACATTGAGGCCGTCGGTGGCAAGAAGCAAGCAACGCCGCTGGTGCTCGCGGCGCAGGGCCACCTATCCGTCGTGCTGCACCTCCTTTGGGGTGGGGCGAACCTGGAGGCCGCCACGGCCACTACCGGCTACACAGCTCTGCACTACGCTGCCAAGCACGGGCACCTGACGATTGTCAACAGTTTGCTGCTCAACGGTGCTGATGTTGACGCTGTCTGCACCCACCGCCAGTCGTCTCCGCTTCATCTGGCAGCCGAGTCGGGCCACGGGGACGTTGTGCGCTGCCTGTTGTCGTTCGATGCCAATGTCGACGCGGAGAAAGGCCCAGGGACCATGACGGCGCTGCACATTGCAGCGGAGCGAGGCCACGCAGGAGTAGCGCGCGAGCTTTTAGCTCACGGGGCGCACCTTGAAGCGCGAGCGCAAAACGACCTGCGCGCACTGTTCATCTCGGCCTACTGTGGCCACAAAGACGTCGTTGAGCTGCTTCTGGACCACGGAGCCGAGATGGAAGCTACATCGGGCGCCAACAAGACCACGCCTCTGCGTGGGGCCGTCTCGAAGCGCCGGACCGATGTCGTGGAGCTGCTGCTTGCGCGTGGGGCCGACGCCAACGCAAGACAGCCCACGGACGGCACCACAAGCCTGCACAGCGCGGCTGCCAACGACTTTGCGGACATCTTGAAGCTGTTGGTGGCAGCGGGCGCTGACCCCGACCGAGTGGACCGCGAGGGCCGCACCGCCATGGACTACGCTGCTTCCGACCCCATGCGTCTGCAGTTGCGTCTCGCGCTGCTGAAGGCTCACTGGCAGAAGCAAGACGACCAAAAGTGAGGTCACATCTCCACGCCACGCACACACATGTTAAGACATGTACTTGCAGGACGCTGCCCGCGCCACTGCTGAATTTCGGCTTCTCCGTTAGAGCTGTAACTTAACAAACAAACAAAAATGAATGACGTTTTACGCCATGGAGTGTGGAGCGGAGCGCACCGCAGGGTCGAATGCGCATCAAACAGCGCGAGCACCGTGGCCATCACGAAAGTTGACGGGCGAGCTGGTAAAGATCCCACGCTCCGAGGTAGCCAGCATCGAGCATTAGTGACCGGCGAGCAATGCTCGACTCTCGAGACGCGCCGCGTTTATCCAAAAAAACACCGAAGCCGCCGACGCAGGAAGAAGCTGAATACCAGCCAGCCGAGGACGGTGTCGGCAAGGAAGCGCGCATTTTGACGTCCTCCTTCATGGCGAAATGTGCGCGGAGCTCTCTCGAAAGGAACGGCACTGATGCAGCTGATCAGCGCACCGTGCAAAGGATAGGGCGTGTATCCGTGCAAAGCATTACAAGCCCCCCACGTCGCGACCCACCTAGCGGCGGTACGTTACACCCGCCGCGGCAGGCGCGCACGGCTCATTCGTCACCCCGCCGTTGAGACTTCAGCTTGGAACGTGTCACACGGGAGCTCGTGACAGCTCCTTGCAGTGCTCGGCGGTCTGCTCGAGCTCTACACACTGCCCGCGGGCTATGCTCGTCCAGCTGGGAGCCTGCCGATCGCTGCCTGCCTGGTCCAGCGAGAGATACGCAGGCCGATGTCGCCGAGGACAGCGGATCCGTGAGCTCATTCCCAAACTTCCTACCAGCCCAAGCAGCTAGCTTTCTACTTCCGCCAGTACCCCGCCCGCCAAGAATGAAGTTCGCCGCTGTTGCCGCTGCCGCCGCGCTCGCCACGGTTGCCAACGCCGCCTCGTGCGATGTAACCTCGCTCGAGACCCTTCTGACCAGCTCGGACACTCCTGCGCCACCGAGTCGGGCTACACGGTGACCTCGCTGGCCACCCCCACGGACGCCGAGATGGCCATCATGTGCACGAGCACGGCGTGCCAGTCGGTGCTCTCGCAGCTCGAGTCCCTGGCGCCCTCGGGTGCACGCTGGGCACGTTCGCGCTGTACGCCGACCTCATCACCCCGCTGCAGCAGTACTGCTCGGGCGGCTCGACGGCCGGCTCGTCGGCCACGACCACGACTGTGGGCTCCACCGCTGGCTCGAGCACCACCGCCACGGTGACTGCCTCGTCCACGGGCTCGGCCGCCGCTACCACCACCACCACCTCGTCGACCACCTCGAGCGGTTCGTCCACCTCGACGACCACGTCCTCGGGCTCCGCCGCCTCGGCCTCGACCGCCGGCAGCAGTGGCGCCAGCATGGCTGCCGTGTCGGCTGGTGCCGTTGTCGCCGCCGTCGCCGCCGCTTTCTTCTAAGCGCTGCAGATCTATGAAGACCGGTTGTGGTTGTCCATGATATAACGATTATATAGTCTCCACCCCACCACCCTCCCTCCGCGGATTCGTTATCCTTGATGCAGCTTGTTGTTTTCCCTCTTGCGCTAACGCCTCGAGGAGCTATGCGCTCCCTGAAGGATGCGGTCGCCTTGAAGAAATCGGAGAGTGGTGGGGTCTTCGTGGCAACGATTCTTGCTGCCCGCAGTATCTCAACCTCAACCACGAGTTAATCTCTGCAGGCAACTTGCCC